>CM076573.1:326454584-326661754 GCA_034641835.2 Pinus albicaulis
ATTCTTGTTGCTATCCATTATGTTCAAACCAATACCCATAAATTCTTCCACATTCTGGTATAAAAACAGGTAAACAATTAATGAGGGAAACCTAAAATAACCTGTTAGTGGGAAAGAAAGCAACTGAGAATTCACCACTTCTTGCCAAAAGGATGGAATATCTAACACCACTCCCGGTTTCATCATAAGAGCAAACATTCCGAGAGTTGCTTTGTCAACTTCGCCATCATCTTCTCTCCCCAGAATCTCCATAATACAGCTGAGAACTGACCTGTATTGAACATTGAAAACATCCAAACCAAATTTTCCCGAACCAAACTGGGTCTTCTCCGGACTTGGTACCAAAAATGACATGCAGCGGTTAAATTCTTCAATTGAGAGCTCCTCAAAGTATTGAACCAGCGAATCTTCTGAGAATTGCAAAGGAGAATCATTCTCTGGGAAGCATAATGCCTGACGCATTAATTGAGCTGAAACCTGCAAAACACTTTCTCCCTGAGAGTTCATGACATAACATTTACCAGGGTACATGGACGAGACCAACCAGGAGATGAATTCAGGAAAAACATGGGTCTTAGGAATGCAGGCGAACAGCACTCCAGAACTCTGCATAGCGGAAAACACAGGTGACTTGTCGGTGTTCAAGGTCACTTGAGGCGGAGATAGTGAGATTATGCAGGAAGCAAGATCACGACGTTTCTTCACTATCTAGAGGTGCAGCCTAGGTAACAGACCAAGACGCTGCTTAGCTGTACTAGACGAGAATTTTGAAAACAATTCGGTGCGAAGGTATGGACGGTTTGAAATGTAGAACAACAATCACAAATGGTTCCAAGTTCATCACCGAAGAACTCGACTTTATAACAATGCAAAATGCAATTAATGCAAAGGTGACGTGGGACAACACGTATGCGGTTTTGCCAACTGTTTGACACTTCAGAGAATGACGTAATGCGGGGGGTCTGTGAGTACGGCCGAGACCTTCAACCAATACCCCCCGCAATCCATCGGAGCCGTTGATCAACGATTTTCGTAGATCTGACTAGTCAACTGCGGGGGGCCGGGTTTTACAACGGGCGAGTGTTGACCTCCGCAGCGGCGACCAAAAGCGTGATCGCGACTTCAGCCCGTAAGGCTGACTCTATGATAAAATAAAAGATATAATAATTAATGTTTGCCGCTCTTCCACAAACTAAAATGAAATGGGAACACAATGTGTTTACTTCTTCGTATTCTATACTAAAAAGTAAACATTATACTATAGCAGATTTCGATCTTAGAAATATTGGTTCAAAACACTTTTCTTTTTCCAAAATTTCAAAACTTAAACATGCATATGGATAGAATGACTGTTTTAACATCTCACGCACTGGGATAGTGTTTTTACCACGAAACACTAAGAACCTGCAGATTAGTGCCTTCACCTCGGGCATGGAGTCAAAAATTGCTTGATGGTAAATGTACAGTGAAGACTCCGGATATATACAATGATGGATCAGTAACTGCTTAATGTCGGAAATAATGCTTGAGATATTGCCCATTGACAGGCATATCCAGCATTTCTCCTTCCAGATTTTCCAACACGAAGGTGTTATTTCCTCTGACTTCATTAATTTTAAATGGGCCATACCACAAAGGATCAAATTTCCCGTGTTTGCCTTTATCTTCCCTTCGTGTATCCCATCTCAAAACTAAATCTCCTTCCTGAAACAAAACTTCCTTTGCCTTTCTATCAAACACTACCTTCATCTTTTGCTGATAAGTGAGCAAGCGATCCTGAACCTGATTTCTACTTTCATTTAATTCCATCACATTATTCATTCTTCGTATCATGGGGTTTGGTTCTACTTGAGCATCTTGGAGGAAAGAAATTACAGGTTTTACCAATTGTGTGGGAAATAAAGCTTGAGTTCCATACACAAGCTCATAAGGTGACTTGCCAGTAGACCTCCTTGTGGTCATCCTTGTTGCCCACAAAGTGAAGACTAGCTTCGTGTCCCAATTCTTCTGATTCTCACTGATTGTTTTCTTCAAAATCCTAACCAATGTTTTGTTAGAGGATTCTGCTAACCCATTGCCCTGCGGATGGTAAGCTGTGGAGTGAGACAACGTCACATTATAAGTTTGCAAAAATTGATAAACCCGAGTGAACTGGAAAATCCAGCAGACCCTGCCACAATCTTTCAATGTGGCATCCAAACCCGCCGCAAATGTTCTCTCTGGGGTCTCTATTACGTCATGCTTAGCTAGCATTTCTAGCATTTCAGTACCTATACTTAAAGAATCACCAGAGTGGCAAGAATCCATTTAAATTGCCCGCTGGATGGTGGATTAATCTCTCCAATGAAGTCCAACCCCCATTGTCTGAAGGGTTCTTCAACGAAGACAGGAAGAAGGGGTAGGGGAGCCAGCTTTTTCTTCTCTGCAAATAATTGGCATTTTTGACAGCTTCTGACTGCCTTGTAAACATCTGAAAACACAGTCGGCCAATAAAAACCTGATTTAAATATTTTGTGAGCCGTTACCTTCCAGCTGTAATGCCCTCCACACAGGCATTCATGATACTCTTCTATCACTTCTTGAATTTCTTCCTCTGTAAGACACAACAACAACATACCAGCTGGATCCTTCCAATATAATTTTGCTTCTATTATAACATAAGGCTGAGCTTTAAGTTTCAAAGCTCTGTATTTTGCTCTATTAATGGAAGGTGGACATGACAGAAAACACAGATAATGTACAATATCCTTATACCACTCTGAACAGAGAAATTTATACTTAACTGCTGTTTTTGATTGACTGTCACGTGTTTCTTCATTTTCTTCTTCTACGGGGGCCAGAAAATTGATTCCCAGCGCTTGGAAATTGGATTCTGTCAGTAATTTGGCCAAACCCAATCCTTTAACCAGCTTGGTTGGCTTTATATCTAAATCATACTCCTGTATCTTTGCGATCCATTTTCCTCTTTTACCTTCCACATCACTTTGTACGAGCACATCTTTCACGGCCGAATTGGGAACATATGCCAAAATCCGAGAGTGAAGAACATAAGTTCTGAAAGCCTTCAATGCCTTTACCAGAGCGTACACCTATTTCTCTAATATGTTGTAATTCAGTTCTGCATCACGGAGAACTTTGCTGAAGTATGCAACTGGTTGTTCCTGCTTCTCTTCATTCCTTTGTAATAAAACGGCTGCAATAGTTGATTGAGAAGCAAATGAAAAAATTTGAAACGGCTTCAAATAATCTGGACTTACCAAAACAGGAGCTTCTTTTAAAGCCTCTTTGATTCTCTGAAACGATTCCCTCGCCTCCTTGTCCCACCTTACTTCAGCATTCTTTTTAAGCATGTCAGTAATCTTTTTAACGATTTCAGCATAATTTGGGACGAACCGTCTCAGGAAATTAATCTTTCCAAGGAAGCGCTGGATATCCTTTTTACTTCGTGGCAGAGGAATTGTCTGAATGGCTTCGACTCTGGCAGGATCAATCTTCACTCCTTCTTTCGAGACAATGTGGCCTAATAATTTACCCTCCTCCAGGGAAAATAAAGACTTCTTCAGATTCAGTGATAAACCAAACTTTCTGCACTTCATGAAGGCCTTCTGTAAATGCTGTAAATGCTCCTCATCAGACTTTGAAAAAATTGTGACATCATCCAAGTACACCACTACAAACGTGTCTCCTACAAATGCGATATCCATCGCCCTTTGAAATGTGGCCCCTGCGTTCATCAGGCCAAAAGGCATCCTGGCGTACATGAACACTCCCCAAGGCGTAGTGAAAGCGGTTTTCTTCTGATCCTCCTTCTCCACTGCTACCTGATTATAACCTGAGAACCCATCCACCATAGACAATCTATAAGCGCCAGTCACTTTCTGCAAGACAAAGTCCATTTTCGGCAGAGGATAATTGTCTTTTAATGAAGCCCTGTTCAAGTTTCTGAAATCCACGCATAACCTTATCTCTCCATTTTTCTTTCGAACAGGTACAAGGTTAGATACCCAATCTGAATACCTGAGTGGGACAATTATCTTGGCTTGCAACAATTTCTTAATTTCCTTCTCGATTGGAGCCAATAGCAATGGATTAATCTGCCTTAGCTTCTGTTTATGTGATTTAACTCCCTCCTTGAGTGGAATCTTGTGCTGTATAATGTCCTTATCATATGTTTTCAAATCATCATACGACCAAGCAAAAACATATTTAAACTGTTTAAACAACTCAACATACCTTTCTTTATATTCCTTCGGAAGCCCCTTGAATAGTTTGACCATCTTAGGCTCTTGTGGAGTACCCAAATTACAATCCTCCACTGGCTCGTCTTGGTTCCTCTGCTTTTGATCCACAGCAACATCATTAGCCCCAAACAATCTTTCAAGCGGTACTAAGCCTCTGGGTAAGACGTTATCTTTTAACTGAATAATTTCCCGACCACCGATTTCCTTTTTAAAAGTCTTACCAGCCAACTCGTCTTCATCACTTTCCAGATCAATTTGATGATCTTCAAAATCCTCAGTCATCAACAAAAACTGCTTAATCTTCTCATCATCTTCGAAGACCTGCCAATGTTTTATATTATCAGGAATCGAAGGCCTATGTCTCATTTCTATCTCATACCTTAATTTCACGCTGATAAGAGGCTTGAACGTACTTTCTGCAACCGCCAGAGAATCTGCTAATCTGTTTTCTTCTCTTGGCACAAACTGCAAATTAAAGGCTTCAAAATAATTTGCAATCAGATCCCATACCTCATTCCGGTATGCTCGTAATCTGGGATGCTTGGTTTGACATGAATTCTTGATATGCCTTATAATTAACTCTGAATCTCCAAACACAGTCATAGCTTTAATTCCCATCTTCTTAGCTGTCTGCAAACTAATAATTAATGCCTCATATTCTGCGACATTGTTAGTAGATTCGAACTCCAATTTGAAAGAAAAAGGCACCAAGTTACCTTCCGGAGAAACAAAGATGAAACCCGCTCCAGTACCCTCTTTGGAAAATGCTCCATCAAAATAACACTTCCACGGCTTTTCTGACTGTAATTCCTTATGTACAATTTCTGAATCAAGCTTCCCCTGAGATTCCTCAGCAAATTCTGCAACCTTCTGCAACATGAAACATGACAGATCGTCCTTTTCTTGACCATAAATTGGTGAATTACTGGCATCTTTCTTGGTGGCAGTCTTTTGGAATCTGGTCTCTCTATACAATCTTCTTTCTTCACCATTGAAAACGGGAATAATAGCATACGTAAAGTCCAGTTTCAAAACTCCTCCCAGCTTCGCTCCCCATGAACTAGATAATAACATTCCAAACCTGGCTGGAATATCTGCCACTACAACATCCATCATAATACTTTTGGCTGGGATTTGAGCCAATGAAACAACCATATCTTTAATGAGACCTACACACTTAACTCTTTTCGAGTCAAAAGAATAAAGATCTCTGTATGGCTTGGTAATTTGTAAATTTAACTCCTTCATCACACTCAGTGGCATCAGATTGTGTGATGCTCCAGAATCCAGCATACAATTGTGTAAAACGAAATCATGCAAGAGAAGAGATATATAAAAAGGAGGAACAGACGAATCTACCTCTTCCACATGAGGTCCAAACGTCACCACTGGATTTTCTTCTTGCAGATTGACTGTATCACTCACTTCATCAGGCTGGGTCAGATTGATAAATTCAGCGATTTCTTTTTTGTAACCCGGGGTTTTCATGAGTTCAAAAAGAGGTACTTGTATCTTTACTTTTTCTAACTCTTTGGATAGACTGAAAGTTTGATTTGATCTTGTCAACTTTTCAGGATCTTCTTGATCTTTTTTAGAATTTAAACTCTGATTAGAAACTGTGACCACTTTCTCCAAAATGTTAGAATCTTTTTCTTTCACCTGGGATGTTTCAGCTTGCTGCTTACCTTTCTGCAGTGGAGTCGCCTTTGCAGCAGGTGCTATTTCCGGTTCTTTTTCTTCATTTTCTTGCGTCCTCAATCTCTTTTTCGACCTCAAGTCGTATTTTTTATGCAACTCGGATTGCATAAAATCTGTGAATTGTTTACAATAATCATCCATCTCTTCTTGATCAAATGAGGGTTCAGCTTCTTCCTCTTCCTTCTCCTCTTCTTCATCAATCTCTTCTTTTGTTTCATCATCTTCCATATATACAGCAGAAATTCGAGCATCATCCTCTCTATCATCATCTTCGTCTGCTGAGCGCGACGGGGCTGCTTCTATGTATAAAGGTGCTTGCACCTGATCCTGATCCTTCCTTTCTCTTTGTAGAATCTGCAAAGGTTGTTTTTTGAATTGAGGATTAAAAACCCCCCTGTTCTGTCTGGCAGGCTTGCTATCTATCTCCAACTTTACCAACTTATTTGAAAGATTCTTAATAACCTTAGTCATGTCCTCAATTCTTTGGTCCTGAACGGCTTCCTCCTTAGCTTTTCCTTTATCTGAAACTTTACCAGCAGCAGACATATTTGCTTCAATCTCCAGAGCATCAGTTTGAATCTGTTCCAGCGTAGGAGACCTTCTTTCCCTTAGCGTGAAACTGAAATCTGGTTCAAAAGCACCAGAAAAAACAACCCTTGCTCCAATCGGAGGGGGTTTCATTTCAGCAGGCAAACTATTATACAATTTGTTGAATCTCCTAACAAAATCGTTCATATTTTCTTCGGATTTTTTCTTAATGGCATTAAATTCTGTCAAAGAATAACCATGGTCCCTTTTTTCGCCCCATCTTTCAATGAAACGTCTTTCTAGAGCCTCCCAATCATTAATAGAACCATTCTGTAATCCTTTGAACCACTTCCTTGCCTCTCCACTCAGAGATTGAACGAAAAGTCTCATGACAACATCTAAATGTTCAACATTTAAATTTTCTACAAAAGTGCAAAACAGGGGCAGGTGCTGTTCTGCAGTTATCTCATCTTCACCAGTAAATCTTGGGAGTAACTTGAGGTACTCCTGTGGTAAATCATGCAATGGTTGTGGTAGATTTAAAGGTGCATATCTGTTCATCAAGAAAGCAGGGGCTGCAGGAACTGCCATGTTTGCGCCCGGGTTAACTGCTCCTTGAGCGGGGGTAAAATGAATACCAGTTGTGGGAAAAGATGAATGAGGTGAAACAACTGATATGGGAATGGGACTTTGAACAATTGCAGAAGAGCTAGCAACTATATGTGACTGAGTTTCTGTAAAGAGAAAAGGCACAAACTCCAATGATTGCTCTTCTAATGTGGGTTCTTGAATGGGTGACGGTGATGATTCTTCTTCCGAGAAAATGAGTTTCTTGGAAGCTTTCTTGGATGAAAAAACGTGTGAACTGCTGCCAGGTGCGAGCAGTGTGGGTTCAGGTGTAACAACTATTTTTTGTTTCTGGCCCTTCTTGGAAACAAGCTTCTCAGGATTTGACAAAACGGGAGCTTTTTTCTGAGAGGTGTGAGGTTTTTTGGGAGCCAGATCTATTTTCAAAAATCACAGCGTACTATTTCCTCCTCTCTGAACAACCAGAGGAAATGTAGATTAAAACCCAGGGAAGAACTTCGACTCTTCATTCCCCGGCAACGGCGCCAATTAATGTTGTTCCTTGAGAAACAATTCTTGGCTGTGTACAAGAATCCGTGCTCAAGACATTAAAGATTATGTCACAAAAATGTATATATGTGTCTCTGTTTCTTAACCCTTTAAATATTAGTAATATATTTACCAAATATCAAATCTTTAGGAGCCATGCAATGCCATATTCCCTTTATACTGAAGTGAACAGATGAAAGACAGAGAAAGAAAAGGATTTTAACTTGTCATGCTGCTTTACACAGAAACTGTCATTATAAAATCCAGAGGAAGTGGAAAACAGATAAGTTAAAGAAGAGGAGCGCCCATTAAGGATATTTAACTCTTAGACATATAAATATCAAGAGACCTGCAGCTCTAATCACTCTACTTTATTCACAGAAATGCAAATGAAATGGAAACCAAGAAAACTCTTCAACATAGATGGAATATTGGAAACTTGCAAAACTTCTTTATTCATTCGATATTGCTCAGTACAAAATTTAGCCTTCAAAGGTTCAAAACTCGGACCCTTCTTCCTTCTTTCAAATGTCTTTAAATACAAGTTGAACCAAACTGGTTTCAGTTATAAAACTGATTCTAACTGACTGTAACTACTTAACTACTTTATGTCACGGAGGTATATGCCTCAGTAACATTTCATTACATTGCATCATCTGATTTGAAAATAAAATAAAAGATGACAAATTCTAATCTAAAGGAACTGATGTTCCTGGAACAGCAACTGATTCAATGATTTCTTGCGGCTGTACGGTCACTTGTGGCTACTTGACGGGAAATCCTTTTTCTGTATCAATAGTAAACTTCTTACATTCCTTCCAGAGCTTGTCTTGAGTTATTGGAGCACTCTTATAACGATGATATTCTACTGTGAAGGCAACAATATGACTGTGAGTGAGGTTACTTGTAAACAACGTTTTCACCATCCACAATAGAAGGAAATGTCTTTGTAAGAAATTGAAGACTGTCTCTCCCTTTAATATCTGCGTCTTCTCATGTCGACCATCTGCTTTGCTTTTTGCAAACACCAACTGATCTTCATAAAACTTCCAGGACATCAATTCACCTCCTTCCTTCCAGCATGATGGCAAGCCAGTTCTTATCAATTTATCAAATGAAATGTCAAATTTCTTAATCACCTCTTTGATTACCTGTAGCCGCTTCTCTGATGCTTTCAGAAGATCATTTTTAATGATCATCTTGCTTACTTCCTCAGCATAAAAATACCTGTCTTGTATCCCCATGTCTTGCAACTCCTCATCAGTTTTGGAATTAATAAAATTCATGAATCTTTTGGCCCAATTTGATCTCTTGATTGCAGCTGGCTTGTCTGATGACAATTCCTTTTCGTGATCAGCAACAATGCCTTTCTCTCTGGCAATTACTTGTATGGAATTCCATTTTGCTTGTATTTCAGAAATGATCTCATTCCAGATGAGATCCTTAGCTTTAATAAGGGAAATATTTCCCTTCAATTTCTCCTTGAGTTCCTTAATCTCTTCTTCAGCTTTATGTAACTTTTGCTCATTTTCGCCTGCCTTTTCTTCCCATCCTCACATTAATCTCAGAGCTGCATCCTTTTCAGACTGGGCCTGTTTGCAATCTCTCTCCGCCATTTTTAACTCTGTATTCAATTGAGCAACCTGGACCTGTGGATCGGTCGCACCTGCAGAAAAATCAAAAGTGCAAGTGTGGTTCTGAATTTGATTTTGTAAGGTTATGGATGTTTGCTTTACCTTATCAAGCTCCTCATCTTTCTTTATCAATTGTTGTTGCAAAGCTTCTTTTCCTTTTCTACTCCTCGCTCGCGCCTTGATAAATTTTTTGAACTGCGCTTTTATCATTTGGATCAACCCCAATTTTCATTATAATTTTCTTCAGCTCTTCATTCTGAGTAGTTAATGCTCTCGCATTGGCTTTTTCCATCTTGCATTGTTTGATCACCTTAGCAAGCATATTTTCTGTCTTGGCTGCTGTAGCAGTGGTCTTACTCAAGTCATTGACAATCAAATGCCCTGTTTGCATGTGGAGATTCATCTTGTCCCACAAGGGGATGTTTTTCACATCCATGACTATATTCAACTCCTTGAAGCTGCCTGAAGGTCCCAGAGACATTCCTGTCGGACGCGACAACGCCATTTTAAACTGATCTTTCTCCAGATCCATTACAGTCAATAGTCTTGTTTGGTCAGCAGGTATATGGTGCTCTGCTTGTGTCTCTATATTGGCCTTTATTCTTTGGTTCTTTTCTTCAATCTATGAGAATACTTGCTTCATGGAAGGAGCCTTTTCCAAATGAAGTTCTGGTCTGCTCGGAGATGACGGGCCACCCTGTTCTTCACTGACCTGAAGAGTAAAACCAGGTGAATTGGAGGAGTGGTCTTCTGCTAATTTCGTCCTTTTCTCCTCTCGGGGTTCCTCCTCATCAATCTCAATAAAGTCATCTCTTCCTCTCTTTCCCATCTTCTCCAATATTGCAGGTGTTTGAATACTGATCCGTGATGAACTTGGCCCTCCTGGATTAGCCCACTTCTCTAAATCCGGTTTACTCACATGAGTAAAAGCAGCATACCCATTCTCGACCCTTCTTTGTGAAATAATCCCATGTGGGTCATAGGCCCATTTCTCTCCCAATAGAAACTGTGTTCCTTCCAACATAAGTAACACCTCTCATAAGCCAGCTGGAGCACTTTTCAACAAAAGGACCTGCTACCTGCTGCGCCTTGTAAGCATTAACCCCTTCTTCATTGGAAGAAAATGAATTTGATCCACATTGAGACTTTGCCTTATAAATTCCAGAGCAAACAATCTCATGGGAACACATGTTGGAAGCCTATAAGGCTCAACACCAACTCCATATAACCTTATTTCAGAATGGTCTTCAAAAACAAACCAGTCTCCATATCTACAATTAGGTCCTAATTGCAAGAACTTCTGAGCCTTTGGCAAGAAACAGGGAGGCCGAGTTCCATTGAGAATTCTATAAGCGATGATCATAAAATGTTCCACAAATTCAAATAAACCAGCTTCATTTTCTTCTCTTCTGATCAAATCAGTCCAAAGTAGAACTGACTGCTTATTCTTGTTGCTATCCATTATATTCAAACCAATACCCATAAACTCTTCCACATTCTGGTATAAAAACAGGTAAACAATAAATGAGGGAACTCTAAAATAACCTGTTAGTGGGAAAGAAAGCAACTGAGAATTCACCACTTCTTGCCAAAAGGACGGAATATCTAACACCACTCCTGGTTTCATCATAAGAGTAAACATCCCCAGAGCTGCTTTGTCAATTTCGCCATCGTCTTCTCTCCCCAGAATCTCCATAATACAGCTGAGAACTGACCTGTATTGAACATTAAAAGCATCCAAACCAAACTGGGTCTTCTCCGGACTCGGTACCAAAAATGACATGCAGCGGTTAAATTCTTCAATTGAGAGCTCCTCGAAGTATTGAACCAACGAATCTTCTGAGAATTGCAAAGGAGAATAATTCTCCGGGAAGCATAATGCCTAACGCATTAATTGAGCTGAAACCTGCAAAACACTTTCTCCCTGAGAGTTCATGACATAACATTTACCAGGGTACATGGACGAAACCAACCAGGAGATGAATTCAGGAAAAACATGGGTCTTAGGAATGCAGGCGAACAACACTCCAGAACTCTGCATAGCAGAAAACACAGGTGACTGGTCGGTGTTCAAGGTCACTTGATAATGCAAGAGAGGGTGATTGACAGAGGAGGTAGTATCACGGACGTCTTTCTCACTATCTAGGAGAGGGCTCAGAGTGGACAGACCAGATACGGACGCTCGTTTGGCCATGGCTGACGAGAATTTTGAAAACAATTCGGTGCGAAGGTGGCGGAATGGGGTTCGAAACAGAACAACAATCACAAATGACCCGCAACGGAACGGCAAACTCGACTTTATAACAATGAAAACCGCAATTAATGCAAAGGTGACGTGGGACGACACGTATGCTGCTTTGCCAACTGTTTGGCACTTCAGAGAATGACGTAATGCGGGGGGTCCGTTAGTACGGCCGAGACCTTCAACCAATACCCCCCGCAATCCATCGGAGCCGTTGATCAACGATTCTCGTAGATCTGACTAGTCAACTGCGGGGGGTCGGGTTTTGATAACCGCCGAGCAACTTGACCCCCCGCAGTTGCTTATCCAAAAGCTTCTGCGCGTGATCGCGTCTTCCGCTCCAGAAGATGCTCGAACTTTATGATTAATAAAAGATATAACAATCCAAAGTTTGCCGCTCCACAAATAAAAATGAAAATGGAAACACAATGTATTACTTCTTCGTATTTCTCCTATACTAAAGTATAAAACAATTATACTATAGCATATTTCGGATCTTTAGAAATATTTTTTCAAAAACATTTTTCTTTTTCCAAAATTTCAAAACTTTCCAATAAAAAAGGATATGCGGATAGAATGATCCACCCCCATCTTATCTCGGTTGATGATGGTGGGGTCAGAGAGCCTCGAATGGTCCGCTGGGTGCAAGTGATGGCCCGTCATAGTGAGGGTGTTGAGATTGTTCGATTTACACCTGCGTACTTTCACTAGTTACAGAACCAAATCTTCGCCATTGAAGATTTTCTGTATGCAGGGATAGATTTTCGTGGTGATCCTGATATGGCTCTTCCTCCCAGAGCCCAATGGGATGATTCAGGTAAATAAATAATTTTGATGTATTTCTAACTCTATTTTTGTTTTGTTTTTTAAATCGTCCAATATTGATGACAAAAATTCAAATGCAGATGTTGGTCCACGAAGACTAGCCAATCTCTGCCACTTCGAGAGGAAGTGAATAGATCCTATCGCACTGCCAGAGAATCAAGTAGCAGAGATTCTCACTGATTTAGAGCAAAACCTAGAGAGGTTGACCAAAGACATACCAGAGACTAGTATGGACGATATTCCTTTATGCCTCCAGAGGCATGTTGTTGGCATTCCTAGCTAGTTTCAGAGATATCTGCATAGAGTGGCACAATCGATAGTGTATTATCATGATCATCACCACAGATAGTGGATGATTATCGCAGACCATTGTATTTTTTATTTTTGTATCACTACATTTTGGATCATAAGGTGTTTTAAACCTATGATCCTAGACGATGTAATATTTTTTGAACACAAACTCTATCTATGATATAACTACTTTTGATGGCTTATCTTGTTCAACAATTATCGAATGTTGTTTTAATTTACTGTTTTAATGTTGCAAATGTCTATTTATAACATTATTGGCTAATGAATTAGCCAATGTATTTAAATTTATCGGAATGTGTTGATATTCAATGTAATCAAATTGCCTTTCCAAGAGATGAACCTTTAAGAATAATCTCAGGAACACTAGATTTTTAATTGCGTATACCTTGTTTAAGTATAATACAATGAGTTCTGAATCTAACCTTATGATCAAACACCGAATGCCAAATGAAATGGCGTCAGATAATAACTTAATTATTGTGCTATATTCTGCAACATTATTCGTTGTTTGACCAAGGCTTACCCCATGCATAGAAACTAACTCATTAGTGGGTGAATAGATAACTCAAGCTATGGAAGAGATGGTCCATGTATTACAATAGGCACCATCAGAAAAAACCAATGTAGGCTTGAAGAGACGTCGACATCTGCAATATCAAGAGTAATCAAGATAAGCAGGGATAGTAATCAATGCAAACTTAAACTAGACACACTCATCTAATCTAAAGTAGCTAAGCTAGAAAAAATAACTAATCTACCGATAAGATCTTCACACAAAATCAAGCATAATATCTCTTTAGATAAAGTCCATTTCTAGGTTTATCTAAAGAGACCCCATCATAATCAATCAATTGGTAAGCCCCTTTTGCAAGCACTCGCTTAACAATATAAGGATTGTGCCACATGGGTTCGAATTTCCCAGCTCCTAGTTTATCATTAGCTTGGTCATATACCAATACTCGGTCACCCTCTGAAAAAACACGAGGTGTAACACTTCGATCGTACTGAGCTTTAACATGTTTTTTATGAGCTTCGGCTGCCAATGCAACAGTGTGCCGAGTCTCATCTGATTGTGCCAGATACAAAAAGCGTTTTTCCTCCTTAGAGGTAGCTGGTAGTAACTCCATGGCTAATTGGAGTGATGGTATTTTGCATTCAATCAGTAACACAACTTCTAAACCGTAGACTAGTTGAAAAGGAGTGAAACCTGTTGCAATTTTTACTAAGGTTCGGTATGCCCAAAGTTCTGAAAAAAGCATAGTATGCCAATTCGATTTATGAATTCTGATTATCCTTTTAATCATAGTGGTTAAAAATTTATTGACAGCTTCAACCTGACCATTAGCCTGCAGTGTAGAACTATCATGGCGCAGGCCAAGTTAGTCGGAAAGTTCGGTCATCATAATGTTTCGAAAATGGATCCCATGATTAGTAATGATAGCTTGGGGTACACTAAATCAAGCAATCACGTGATTGAATACAAAAGTAGCTGCAGTTTTTCTATCTGTCGCAAATGTAGGCATCGCCTCGGCCCATTTGGTAAAATAATCTACCACGAGAATAATATATCCATTCCCCCCCGATGAGTGATGGTTACATGTAATGAAATCAATTCCCCATTTTTCAAAAGGACTGACAACAATTATGGAGCGAAGAGGAGCTGGTGGTGCACGCGTTTTCCGATGTAAACTCTGGCAATTGTGGCATTTTCGGACTGCAAGAATGCAATCTTTAAATAAAGAAGGCCAAAAATAACCAACGCGCAATATTTTTTGGGTTGTGGCATACCTAGACATATGATAGCCACACGCTCCAAAATGAAAGTCATTTAAAACTTTTTTAGCCTCTTCATGGGTTAAACATCGTCGAAATACAGAATCTGCACTGCGACGATAAAGCGTGTCTCGAAAAATATTGTACTGCTGAGACTGGTAACGAATCTTTCGTCAATGTGAACGTGAAATCTTAGGCTGAAAAGTTTGGGTTTGAAGATAAATGATTATATCTCCATACCAAGGATCTAACGTACTAATAAGAAACAAAGATTCATCAGCGATTGGATGTTCTACCACAGTTTCTGTCTCAATATTTGGGAAGTCACACATTAGTTCGGCGAACACTAGTGATTTATTTGATTTGGATTTTTCAAATTCTAAATCAAACTCCTGAAGGATAACTATCCATTTAGAGTATTTTCCCCCGAGCATTTGTTTTTTCAGAATATACATCATTGCGTTGCAATTAGAAATCACCGTTGTTTTTCGTAACAAAATGTAATGACGAAATCGTTGGACAGCTTGAACTGCTGCCAAGGCCAATTTCTCCACATGCAAGTATTTGATATTTGTTAGATTGAGATTCTGACTGAGATAGTAAATCACATGTTCGTTGTGGAATTCATCCTCCTGAACTAATATCATTCCAATAGTGGAATCGGAGGCTGCTAAGTATACAAATTAATCCTGGCTATAGTTTGGTGGATGCAATAACGGTGCATGGGTTAACGCGTGTTTTAGAGCATCAAAATATCGATCAACGATCTCATCCCAAACGAAAGAAATATTATGTTTCAAAAGCTTGGTAAAACCTTTGTTTAACATGGCATAGTTCTGGATGATTCTACGTAGAAAGTTTTCTTTCCCTTGCAAAATTTGGAGTTGGTGAAGTGTGGAAGGAGGAGGTAAATTGATAATATCCTCAACCTTCGAAGGGTCGACTCGAATGCCTTGTTTCAAAATGAAAAATCCCAGTGATCTACCAGATTGTACACAGAAAACACATTTGTGCAGATTTAGGCAAATCTTATAATCCCTACATCTCATAAAAATCACTTGTAAGTGAGTTGGATGATCTTCCCTGCATACTGAATGAGAAGGTAAATCATCGAGATAAGGTTGCACAATGTGTTTAATGTCATGAAAAGCATAGGACATAGCCCTTTGAAAAGTTTCCCTAGCATTCTTTAGTCCAAAAGGTAGTTTACAGTAAGAAAATGTTCCCCAAGGACAAATGAAAGTTGTTTTTGGTTGATCGGAAGGGAGTATGTTTATTTGATTGTATTCGGAAAATCCATCCATAAATGAATACATTTCATTTCTAGCACAATCGTCAATGATTTGGTCGATATAAGGGGTCGGATAATTGTATTTAGGACAAGCTTTGTTAATATCCCTATAATCAACACATACTCGTATTTTTCCTTGTTTTTTAGTAACAGGAACGATGTTAGATACCCAATCCATTAACGAGATAGGATAAATAAAAACTTCTTTCAATAATTGCTCAACTTTGGCTTTAATAGTGACATCCTTTCGTGGATGTATCAGACGTAATTTTTGTCTGATCAGTTTAGCATTCAGGTAAGTTTTGATTTCATGAACAACAATTTTGGGATTGATTCCTGGCATTTCTTCATAAGACCGGGAAAATATGTCGCAGAATTCTTGAAATAGGGCCTTATATGTAGCAATTTCATCTAACATACAAGAGGTACCTATATGAATGTCTTCAATAATTTCCGGCTTGACTGATATGCCAATAGGAATCGTGGAAGAAATATTCCCCAAATTCACTTCAGAATCTGAATTTGAGATCAATATTGGATTCTAGGGTTCCTTGATATAGTCAATTGTAAAAATAGATGAAAAATTATTTTCGAATCTATCAAGCTCAGGTAAAAATGATTACCTATGATGTAGATCATCCCATGGTAAATCATCTATGGACAAGAATTCATGAATGTTTTCGTCAGTATAAAACACTTCTTTCAAAGGATCCAGAATTGATGTTATAGCTGAGTTTGAAGGTGAAAATGATTCTTCATTGACCACATTCCTTGGGTCAGAATTATTTGAAGGTGAATTGGAAAATGACTATACTGCTTGATATGCTAATTCAAATGGACTCAAAGGCATCATGCCATCAAATGAATCCAGTTCTGATTCTGAAGGCACTTGTTAGCTCCCTATAATTTTAGCAAATTGGCAAGACCAAAACTGCAGAGAAAACACTTGAACCACTTTGGGATTCTAGGATCTAGCCCTCCTGAATCCAGAGAGGGATCTCTCTATAAGTGAAAAGATTGATTTATCTTTAAGGCTTGAAATGTGATATTATGCTAGTTATGAAGAACGAGGTATTTTTTGATTTTGGTTGGGCGAAGATATGTGAAGGTGAAGGAAGTCTAAATGAAGGGTGAAGGTGAATGAAAGTGAAAATTGATTCAGCTGAAAAGATAGGCAAGAAACAACTTCAATCCATTGGGCTATGGAGTCATAGTAGGATTTAATTGAAACAACAAGGTTCAAGAGTGGTCCATGGGGCAAGTCATCTATGTCTAAGGATCTCTTTAATGTTGATTTATGGAATGGAATGAAACAATAATAAGGGGAAACAAACAAATGAAGAACAAAGAGCAACCTAAGATCAAGTAAGTACTTTGAAACTATCCTACTTTTGGCATACAGTTAAGAAAGACATAAAAGTTATCTAAGATCAGGTAAGTACTTTGAAACTAGCCTGCTTTTGATGCACTTCCAATAGAAAACATTTAAAACACAAAAAAAAATAGCTTAAGATCAAGTAAGGACTTTGAAACTATCCTACTTTCAACATATTCTAAAGGGAAACTTTTCAAAGCAACTGTTGGAGAAGAAACTAGAGGACAGGGCTCACCATAAACTACACATGCCTTTGCACAAACTTATGAAATCGCAACACATAGTGTGAAATCGTTTAAAAGATCGGGTAAGGACTTTGAACCTATTTTGCTTTACTTTCTTGTCAGGAAACTTTGCTTTGGAACCAAGCTACATTTGAGATAAAACTAGAGGACAGGGCTCACCATAGACTCCCTAGTTCAACTTTACTTAGCAGACACTGAAAATAACATTCAAGAACAATGTTTAGTTTAGATAGTAGGACGAGGGAACGCCAGAATTCCTAACTACTTGGACTGTATTGAATCATTCTTAAATACAAAATTTTAGAAGAAAACATGTAGATAAAGCTTATCAGTAAGAGCAGGGTACCTTTGACAGTAAATCCTAACTCTATAATTGCTATTCTTTATCAGAGAAAATGGAAAAAGTGAAAATAGAAATAAAATAACAATTTACAATAAGAAAAACATCACCGTTGACATAGACCAGGATCCCATAAATCAACTTCTATTTGATACTTCAAACCAGTTACAATCTTCAAGTCCAATGGTTCTCTATAGCTTCAAACTTCTCATCTCGACTTAGGTATCTTCAATTACAAACAGAGCTTACAGCAGCTTCGGAAAACTATTTACAGGCAACAGATATGTAGTTACCAACATTATCTCATTTTCTACAGAAGTATTTATAGAGGAAATGAGGAGGTGGGATAGGATAAAAGATCTTCTAAGTTCAATTATTACAGTTTAATGCTTCTAGGCCTTTGAGGGGCTTAATGGAGAAGATTTCAGATATTCCTTTGTATTAATTGCTTTAGATTAAGTATTAAGCTCGCTGGGATGATTTTGTTGAATATAAGGCTCTTAGTTATCTTTGCAATAACTCTGCTGAATGTTTAGAATAAGTTCCTTTGGTCGAATTAACTGTTTAGCTGTATTGATGAAAATATCTTCTGCTTTGGTAATAACTATGGCCTCTTTTGAATGCTTTGAGGTTGCAGGTGGATTTTGGTAGCTGTGAGGATTTAGTTAACCACTGATGTGGTAGTGGAGGCTTTCTCGGACTGATAGATATTATTTTTTTTCTTTTAAACACTGTTAATTTGATTCGATTATGTGTGTTAGGCTTAATTAGGCCTAAATTCTATCTTTTGTTCTTCAAATTGCATTTAATTGAGTGGATTAGGCCTTAGATAGTCGATTTAGGACATAATCCCTCAAAACTATGTAAACAGCCTTGAATTCTTCATCTCTGCTGTGGTTGGATCCTTTCACACTGATACTCTTTACTGGATTTAGCTTTGTTGTGTCTTGTTGATGTGTAGGCGTTACAGGGGCTTTTATAATGGCGTCAGTGCTCATGAGGCACTGACAAAACATAATTCAGAACCCTGCAGAATGATCTCCTTAATGGATGATGGCCCAAGGGATTGTCATCCCCGGCCTTCAATTGTCCTTTAAAACATTTGAAAAAACCATTAAAACCTGCACAAACAAAGAAAATTTAGAAATATCTTGTGGGATAAGGTTTAACTGCTTCAGATGAAAGCATCCAACGACGAGGATTGCTCACAGAGGTTAAAAAGGAAGGCGGTTGGATAAACGGTGCAAGAGATTAAGTACCGATCGTTGATGCATATTGATCAACGGTTGAGATTAGTACTGAATATATAACGCGAAGGGGTCACATTTATAATGAAATGAGAGAATATACAAAGGAAATGGGTTAAAAACATTTGGCAGAAGAAATATGGTTAAAATGAAATTTGGGTTTTCCAAAAGGAATCTAGGCTATCGGATGAGATCGGCCTCAAAGATCAACGTCGCAGGTTGATCAATGGAGTCCCTTGGAGGATGGCGGAGGGAGATGAACTGAAAACAGGATTGAATGCGGGCCGTTGATCTGCAGAGATCAACGATGGAGAAAAAACGCGATGGGATGCAATATAAATGGGGTAAAGTGGTTTTGGCTATTAGAAACCACTATTTTTGCGCTGCAAAATGGAGGAAGGGTGGTTTTAAATTTTCGAATGTGATATGCGTTACTGGCCGACACATGGCCTTTTGAAACCACCCATATCGCGTAACTTTAGATCATTAATCTTCGGGCTAAAAATCATGCGAAACTGCACGTCGGCCATCAGATCAGGAGTCTTAGATCGGACGACTATGGAGAGAGTGCGATAAAGAACAGATGCTTGGGAGATAACAGGTGGGGTAGAGCCAAGGTTGTATTAACCTGGACCGTCACATCAAGAAATAGATGGCAGAGATTTGATCTAGGAAGGGTAGGACCCAATGGAGTTGGGCCTATCAGGATGATTCTGGACCGTTGGATCAAGGAATGAACGGTCCAAATTAAATCTCAGGGATAAAGTAATGACATATGAGGCAGAGGTTGGGTGGCGAATGAGTTAATGTGAGCCGTTGGTCTACAGAGATCAATGGCGGAGATCCGTTTTAAAAATTTATACAGGGGGTTCATGAATTTTAACAAAGGGTGAGGGCTTTGATCTGGGCCATCAGATCTTGGCACATGGATGGCCTAGATGCAGTCGGAAGATTGCAATTGGTGGGGGAAAAGGGAGCAGAGTGCCAATGTGATTGAATGAAAGTCGTTGATCTGAGGATCAGATCAACAATGGGGAATGAATCAGAGGTCTAAAGGTGGAAGGATGGGCTTATAAATCAGAGTGATGTGGGCTATCGGATCTGGGCCTGGCGGGGGAGATCAATCGCTGAGAAGCCATCGGGAGGGGGCAATAAAAATATTCAAACGCACCCAATGAAATCTTCAATGCGAGATTTTGCCGATCGTTGATTGGTTTAAGATCAACGGTCGGGATTCGTTTTGACCAATGCACCGGCAAGTTACGTTATAATATGAAAAATGGGGTTTTAAATAAAATACAAAGGGAAATTGGCTTCGGGGAGGGTTTAGTCATAATTTTTAGCGCCCGGTTATGGGCTCTTGGTTTTACAAAGGAAGCAAGGGATCAGGAGTTTATACAAAGGTAGCCAATCGCATCGGAAATTTTAACACAACAAAAGGAGCACGTTACACATGAATTCCCCAATGCGATAAGTGCCATGGGCCTTAGTGCTTGGTTCCAGCGCCAAGTCGCATGGTGGGGAGGTGGTTTAGGGCTTAGCCGAAGGGGACTAAAGCCTTATCACAAAAAAGGCTCATTTTTATGATTTTTCGAGGATTTTTAAAGGATTTGAAAGCTTCCGATAAGGCAAAAAAGGAGCTTTAAACCTTATCGAAGGGGTGTAAATGAAGGGAAGAAGGGAAATGAGGAAAAATAGAGGAATTTTATGGGAAAAAAGGGGGTAAAAAATGAAGGTTAATAATGAGTGAAAGGAGGGGTAACATGAAGAGAAAATGGAGTTTTTGCAGCAGTCTTTTCTTTAGGAAAACAATAGATTTTCAGAATTGAGATGGAAACAACAGTGAAGATTAATCAAAGGATAAGTCAACTTTAGAAGACTTCATGAACTAAAAATTTAGCAATAAAATTATTTCTTGAAGGCTTTCAAAAATGATTTAGCCACCATTTGATATGACAAATTTTATAGGTGGCTAATAGTGGCTCCACATGGGGATGGTGCCTTCTTGAAGGCATCAAGAACTTCAGACAGGTATTCTCTGGGAGGCTGATCAATGCCTCATCCATTGGGCTGCAACTTTCTTCGCTTGGATGATCTTTTCTGTTCTGATAATGTTAGCAGCCATGAAAGACAATGGAATACTATCAAACCAAGCTTTCTACCTACCCAATCCTACTGATCTAACATTTTTTCTTCTTTCAGAGTGCACTTGTATTGGCAAACTCTTTTACAAACATTTTATTCTTTTGGAAGAAAAAAACTAATCTAAGTCTACTTCTTATTTCTCCATGAACTCATATTAAACAGTTGAGTTCATAAGCTACTCTACCTAACTACTATCTATTAGGATTAAACAGTCTAACAGATTTTTATTCACTAACTTCTAAAACAGAAATTTAAAAGCATACAAGTTAGGATTGAACAATCTAACTTGTTGCTAATCTATGGCATAAAAACAAGTTGCACATAGATAATCATTTGCAGAAAATTAAATAAAAATGTTGAAGGCTTAAGATCTGAAAGTTTTGAGCACAACCTTCTCTTTTCTTCAGCTCTGTTTTTTAAATTTGTTTGAGCTGTTCTCTGTTTGTTCTCTGGTTCAAGTTTTGAGTTCATTAGAACCAATCTACTTCTGTCTTTGACTCATGATTTAAATAGATTGGAGTCATTCTTTCTTTGGAATCTTAGGTTCAGATTTTGAGCTTGTTTGAACCTTTATTTTCTTTCCTAATCTACCTAACTGATAAGTCAAGATTAAGTTGTTTGGAAAATCTGATTCACTAACCTATCAGCAATAAATTTAAAACTAATTAGTCATGATTAGGTTGTATGACTAACTAGGAGTGTGGTTTTTAGGAGTGGCATTTTGAGCTTGCACACTTTCAGATTTTGTTTCTCTTTTATGGTATGGGGCTATACCTTTCTTGTTTTTTACAATCTGCCGTCTTTTCTTTCTTTTAATGTTTTTGTATTTTTGATTTTTCTAACTTTGAATGCAATTATGGATGAAATATTTATAATGATAAAAAAGATAAAAAGGCTTCCAAACACAATAGGATCAAGAGAAATAATGTTTGAGCATCCTACTATTGACAGGACCCCCAAATAGTTTAGCTCCATTCAATTCCTGCAAGAAATACGCATTGTTATCAGCAGGAGAATGAATGAGATAAGGGCCAAGCCATAAGTTATCAAATTTCCCATGCTTGCCCATGTCTTCTCTCCTTGAGTCCCACTTTAACACTTTGTCACCAACATTGAAGTTATTGGCCTTTGTCCTTCTATCAAAAAATTTCTTGATGCTCTCTTGATTTTGTAATGCTCTGTTGTAGACCTCCTCTCTGGTTTGCCGAAGGTGTATGGTCTGATTAATCCTTCTGATCATGTCATTGTCTTCAGACTGCACTTTTTGGATTAGCTTCATAACTGGTACACCAAGGCTGGTTGGAAAAATTGCATTTGTACAATACACAAGCTGATAGGGTGACATCCCAATAGATTTCTTAAATGTTAATCTATCAGCCCATAGTGCATGCACCAGCTTTGTGTGCCAAGACTTCTTGTTGTCTTCCAACAACTTCTTGATTATGTTCACCAAAATCTTGTTTGAGGATTCTGCCAGCCCATTACCTTGAGGGTAATAAGCAGTGGAATGACCCAATGTTATCTGATATTTGTGATAGAATTCAACCATCTTCTTGGATCCAAATGCTGCAGCGTTATCAGTAATGGTCTTCCTAGGACAACCAAATCTAGAGAGGATATGAGTCTCAATGAATTTTATGATGACAAAGTCATTGGCTTGCCTAGAAGGGATGGCTTCTATCCATTTGGTAAAGTAGTCTGTTGCAGTGAGAATCCATCTATGTTGGGCAGATGATGGTGGATGGATTTCTCCTATGAAGTCAAGTCCCCACTGTTGAAAAGGAACTTCAATAGTGATTGGATGCAGAGGTAAGGGAAAAAACTTTCTTTTGCCTTCAAAAAGTTGGCATTTATGACAGGCAATTATCATCTTGTGTACATCTAGAAAGAGGGTGGGCCAATAGTAACCAGCTCTAAGGATTTTGTTGGCTGTAGTCTTCCAGTAGAGATGGCCTCCACATTCTCCTTCATGAAACTTGTGCTTAACCTTCTCTGCATCATTCTCAGGAAAACATTTAAGCAATATCCCACTCTCATTTTTCCAATAAAGACATTTATCTATAATGCAATAGTTTACAACTTTTAACTTTAAAAACCTTGCCTTTATTTTTGATAAACCAGAAGGTGTATTCAAATTAAGAAAAACATATAGAATATCAGCATAACAAGAAGAATTCATAAAATGGTCTTCAACAATGGGAGTTGACAATTCTTCTTGTTCATATAAAGCATTTATCATATTTATATCAAGAACTTCAAAATTGGATTCAACCATTAATCTAGCTAGACCTTGGCCTTTAATGAGCTTAGTGGGCTTGATTTCTAAATCATATTCAAGTATCACAACTATCCACTTACCTCTCTTACCATCTGGGTCCTGCATTAGAATGTCTTTCACAACTGAATTTGGGACAAAGGCAATGATTTGGGAGTGAAAAATGTAAACTCTGAAGTCTTTTAAAGCTTTGACCAAAGCAAAAGCTTGTTTTTCCACAATGTTGTACTTCAGAGGAGCATCTCTCAATGCCTTGCTAAAGAATGCAATGGGCTGCTCTTGTCCTTGTGGATTTTTCTGAAATAGGACAACAGTTATTGTATGTTCTGATGCAAATGAAAAAATGTAAAAATCTTTTGAAAAATCAGGACTTATTATAACTGGTGTTTTGGTTAATGCTTGTTTCACGAGTTCGAAGGATTTCTTCGCTTCCAAGGTCCATTTAACTCCTTGCTCCTTTTTCAGCATGTTTGTTATGTTTCTATGGATCTTAGCCAATTTGGGTATGAACCTTCTCAAGAAATTAATCTTTCCAATGAAAGATTGAAGTTCCTTGATGTTTCTAGGATGAGTGATTTGCAATATAGCCTCGATCCTTTTTGGGTCTATCTTTATCACCTCTTCTGAAATGATGTACCCAAGAAGTTTATCTTCTTGGAGACCAAATAGTGTTTTCTTTGGATTTAAAGATATCCCAAAATTTTTGCATTTCCCGAATACTTTTCTCAAGTGTTCTAAGTGCTCTTCATCTGTCTTAGAAAAAACAGTGACATCATCAAGGTAAATAATGATGAAGTAGCCCAATTCTTCCGAGAATGCAATGTCCATGGCTCTCTGAAAAGTAGCACCAGAATTCATTAGACCAGAGCACATTTTCACATACATGAAAGTGCCCCAAGGTGTAGTAAAAGCTATCTTTAATTTATCATCAAGATGTACTAAAATCTGATTGTACCCTGAGTAGCCATCTAGCAAAGAAATTCTTTTAGAACCAACTACCCTTTGTAAAATATGGTCCATCTTGGGTAAAGGGTAGTTGTACTTCAATGAGGCTTTGTTTAAGTCTCTAAAGTCTTTACAAAGCCTTATCTCTCCTGTTTTCTTCCTAACTGACACCAGATTAGACACCCATTCAGAATATCTAATAGGGACAATAATACCAGCTTCATACATTTTCTTGATTTCCTTCTCAACCAAAGGTAGCTGAACAAGGTTTATTCTGCGCAGTTTTTGTTTAAATGGCTTTTGGTTTTCTTTGAGAGGTATTTTGTGCTGAATTATTTCAGTTTCATAGGATTTCAGATCCTCATAAATCCACGCAAAAACATCAAAAAATTATTTAAACAGCTCTATGTATTTGAGTTTGATGTGAGCTGGTAAAGTCTTAGATAGTTTGATCATCTTTGGTTTTAGTTCACTACCTATATTACACTCTTCAACTTCAGTCTCGACAGGCTCTGGTTTCGGTTTCTTGGCCACATCGTTGAAATCAAACAACTCTTCTAAAGGGGCCAGACCTTTTCGCAAACTTTGATTGTTAGACTGCATAGATTCTAAATATTATGTTTCTAACTCTGAACTAATTTCTGTTGTGTTTTCAAGTTTGCTAGAAAATAGATTTACATCAACCACCTTTGGAGACTCTTATTCTTTATCAAGTAGATTTTCTTCACTAGGACAGTCTGTTTCATAGTTTGAATCCGAACTTGGTAGTTCAAATTCATTTCTAGACTACAGGAAGTCTTGTATTTGTTTGTCTCCATCAAACACTTGCCAATATTTTTCGTTATCAGAGACAGCTAGTCTGAATTTAATTTGAGTTGTGCATTGTTTGGTTTCGTAAGGAGTTAGGCACATTGTAGCAGAAAAAGCCAAACTGTTAGCTTGAATATTTTTGTTCGTTGGGACAAAAATTAGTTTAAATTCCTTGAATGTTTTCAATAAATCCATGATGTTGTTTCGATAGGCTCTGATTCTGGGATGTTTCATGGTATATTCCCCATTCACTTGCCTAATTATTAATTCAGAATCACCATGCACCTTTATTCTTTTGGCCCCTAATTTCTTCAATATATGCAAGCCTAAAAGAAGGGCTTCATACTCGGCTATGTTATTGGTGCACTGAAAGTTTAATTTGTAGGAGTGCCCTTTAGTATGATTTTTCATTGTATTATGAAGCCACACTCCTACACCTGCATCACTTTTAGTACAAGATCCATCAAAGTGCATACTCGAGAGAGGACTAGTTTTGGTTTCTTCAGTTTGGTTACTATCCTCTTCAACTAGCGTGCTTTCGAATTGTTCTTGAGTATCAGCACTTCGTTGAATTTGTTTCAATTCCTTAGGTTTTTCATTGTATTGAGGACTTCTTTCTTGACTCTCAAGGTTTAAAATAAATGGACAAATTATTTGTAGCTCTAGACTTATGTTTTGTTTGCTATAGTTTTTGGGTTTAGCAAACCGTTTCAACAGTTCTGTCTCGTCTTCCTCCTCCTGTCTATTTGCCATTAAATCAGTTAAGGTCACTTGTTCAGTGAATGTTTCATCATTGAACAGGATAAATGAGTCAAGGCTTGTGTTTACAGAATAAAGGGGAGAGTTTTGTGGTCTCTCTTGGCTAGTAACCATGTATTGCATATGAGACTCCCTGTAAAGTCTTCTTGTTTGATTAAAAACAGGGATGGTCGCATATGTCATGTCCATCTGCATTTTTCCTTGTAACTTAGCTCTCCAAGATCTTGATAACAACATACCATATTTTGGGGGTACATCAGCCACAACAATATCCATGACTAAACATTTGGCTGGAATTTGTGCTAAGTTAACACAGAGGTCTTTAATTAATCCTAAACATTTTACTCTGCTTGAGTCAAAGGAGTAAAGATCTTTGTATGGCCTAGTGATTTCAAGGCCTAGGCTCTCCATTACAGCTTTGGGCATTAAATTATGAGAGGCCCCTGATTCATGCATGGCGTTGTGCAAGATTTTGTCATGAACATTTAAACTAACATAAAAAGGAGGAACTGGTCCCTCCTGATATCTGCCTTCAATCTTAGGACCAAAAGTGAGCTCTGGTTGGTCATCGTTACGATTGACAGTGTCATTATTCTCTTCTATGTTTAAATCCTTCAAAATTTGGGATCTATATACATCTTGGGCAGCTAATTCAGTGAGAGGAACAAAGATCTTTATTTTGGAGATTTCTTGCTCCAAACTAAAATGCATCTTATTCTTTGAAGTGCTTGTTTCAGCCTTATTAACTGCCACTCTATCAGCAAAATTGGTTTGCTGATTTCCTCTATTTACATTTGTCAGAATTGTTTTAATAGGAGCACTAGCTGAGGTGCTAACACTACTAAGGTTTGCACTCTGTTTTTTAATACATTGAGTGCATTTTTCTTTGTTTTTATCAGAATTTACAGCCACTATTTTGTTTTTTTTCTTAGTAACTTTGGGTTTATTTACAGTGTTGTTTTGTGCATATTTTTCAGAGGTTTTAGTCTTGGGAGTTTCCTGATTTCTTTTACTCCTAAGTTCATACTCTTTTTGAGACTCTATGATGATATTTTCCAATTCTTGATAATAAATTTCATCCTCTGCTCTTTTTTCATCATAGGGTGTGTATAGACCATGTTTTCTATCATAATGAACTTCAAAATCATCATTATCTACTCCCAGCATGTCGATGTCATCTTCCTTTGTTTGTTCACTTGTTTCTTCAACCTCACTTACATAGTTTTGATGAAAAGGAGGAGTGATCTGTTGATCATCCTCCCTTGGTCCGTTTTGAGGCTGGTTTCTCCTAAAATTCTGATTTTGGTTTTGATTTCTATTTTGAGGAGCGGTTTGGTTTTGACTAGCTTGTGCTCTCTCAAGTATGCTCATCTTTTTCATCATCTCCTCCATCATTCTCTCCATATTTGAGATAGATGTGGAAGGTGTGGATTACTCTTTGAAGGACACTTTCTTCTCATTCTTCATTTTTGCTCTTTTCTCCATTAGATTAACTTCCAAATAAAGAGCTCCTTTTTGCATATCTTCAAGAGTTAAAGGGTATCTCTCTCTCAGTTGATAGGCCATTTCAGGAACAAATCCTTCAGGAAACTTGTTTAAAGCTGAGCATTGTGGAGGTTTCAAGTATGGGGGAAGTGCATTATACACACTGTTAAACCTAGTGCAATAAGTTTGTACACTTTCCGCAGTGTTTCTGTGGAGGTTCTTGTAGTCCGAAAGTATTTGGAGAGGGTTTTTCTTCACTTCCCATTTATTCAATAATAACTGATGGAAGGCTTAGAGATCATTAATACTGTGAGGGGTTAAGCCTTTAAACCATTTTCTTACTTCTCCCCCTAAACTCTGAGCAAATAATCTAAGTTTGACAGTTTCATCATCAATCTCATTTCTGTCAAAGTAGTCATTCATGTTATCCACATGTTGTGAAGCAGTAGTAGGATTACTTGCATCATACAATGGTATCTTGGACTAATAGTCCTATGGGAGATTGACTAATGGTAAAGGAAGGACCAACGAGGCATACCATGTTGCCATGATAGGGGGTGGAGGTGGATTAAAAAGAGGGAAAATGGATTGAAGTGGAGTGGTTTTAACAGTAGATGTATGAAGAATAGATGTGGATGGACCAGCAATAGATCGCTACGCTGATTTTGGATGAGAGACACCTAAATTGTGAAGGAAATGTAAATCAAGTGGTGTGGTTTCTCTACTACCAGGATGTTCACTTCTATATGGGGATGAAAGTGAAGACTCTGAATCTAACTAATCTAAATCATCAAGTGACTGAGTTCTAAATGGATTTCTTATGTCAACTTCTGATTGTTGTAGAGCTGCAAGGTTTTCTGGAACAGAATTAGCTCTAAGGGATGATCTGAAAACAGTTGAAGATTTAACCTCAGGATACTTCCTAAGGATTATTTTAGGGTTATCAAATATCTTAGGAGGGTTTGGGTTAGGATAGGCTCTAGTATGAATCTTTCTAGGAGCCACTATGTTGTGTTTTTCAGACCCAACTAAACAATAAAAGTTTAACCAAATATGACAATATTTAAGAGGTTAACTGAACTTTTAAACAAGAAAAAATTAATCCTAAAGTCCTCTGACTGGGTTTATATGATGTTATGATGATAACAGGTCTTCCCAGTGGAGTCTTAAGGTCTGTTTAGGATTTTGGAGTCACTAGGTGGAAATTTTTAGCTCTTTTGGAGGTAAAAGGTTTTATGGTCCACCACCATGTTTATTGAATACCAATCTAAAATATTTTTGGGTTTTTTGAGTTTATTTCAGTCCTATGGGTTCTAAGAGTGTCCTAAATATGTTTCAACACTTAGCTATGGTGATGAGACAGAAAAATTCTACTCTTATGGCTAAGCTAGCTGATCCTTCAAGGTTTGATAAGTTCTTATGAGAATCCTAAGGTTTCCCTAGTTTGTCATTGACTCAAATAAGTTTTATCATGATTACCATTTGCTTAGTAGTGCATGAAGAGGGCTTCTTGTATTTACTGAAAAAATTTCTTGAATCAAGGGCTTTCTGAGGTCTTAGAGGTGTCTAGGATGAAAAACACTCAAAATGCCCCAATGACGTCACTAGAAATGTTAGATCCCTGTAATTTTAGCAGACTGGCAAGACCAAAACAACAGAGAGAACACTTGAACAACTTTGGGATTCTAGGATCTAGCCCTCCTGAATCCAGAGAGGGATCTCTCTATAAGTGCAAAGATTGATTTATCTTTAAGGCTTGAAATGTTATATTAGGCTAGTTATGAAGAACGAGGTTTTGTTTAATTTTTGTTGGGTGATATGTGAAGGTGAAGGAAGTCTAAATGAAGGGTGAAGGTGAATGAAAGTGAAAATTGATTCAGCTGAAAATATAGGCAAGAAACAACTTCAATCCATTGGGCTATGGAGTCACAGTAGGATTTAATTGAAACAACAAGGTTCAAGAGTGGTCCATGGGGCAAGTCATCTATGTCTAAGGATCTCTTTAAAGTTGATTTTATGGAATGGAATGAAACAATAAGAAGGGGAAAAAAATGAAGAACAAAGAGCAGCCTAAGATCGTAAGTACTTTGAAACTATCCTACTTTTGGCATACACTTAAGAAAGACATAAAAGTTATCTAAGATCAGGTAAGTACTTCGAAACTAGCCTGATTTTGATGCACTTCATATAAAAAACATTTAAAACAAAAAAAGAATAACTTAAGATCAAGTAAGGACTTTGAACCTATCCTGCTTTCAGCATATTCCAAAGGGAAACTTTTCAAAGCAACTGTTGGAGAAGAAACTAGAGGACAAGGCTCACCATAAACTTCCCTAGCTCTGCTTTACCTGGAAAACTTATCAAGACAACACATAAGGTGACAAAGAATAGTCTAAGATCAGGTAAGGACTATGAACCTAGCCTGCTTTCAACATACTCTTAGGGAAACTTTTAGATAACTATTGGAGATAAAACTAGAGGACAGGGCTCACCATAGACTCCCTAGTTCAACTTTACTTAGCAGACACTGAAAATAACATTCAAGAACAATGTTTAGTTTAGACAGTAGGACGAGGGAACGCTAGCATTCGTAACTGCTTGGAATGTATTGAATCATTCTTAAATACACAATTTTGGAAGAAAACATGTAGATAAAGCTTATCAGTAAGAGCAGGGTACCTTTGACAGTAAATCCTAACTCTATAATTGTTGTTCTTTATCAGAGAAAATGGACAGAGTGAAAACAAAAATAAAATAACAATTTACAATAAGAAAAACATCATTGTTGACATAGACCAGGATCACATAAATCAAATTGTATTTGATACTTCAAACCAGTTACAATCTTCAAGTCCAATGGTTCTCTACAGCTTCAAACTTCTCATCTCGACTTAGGTATCTTCAACTACAAACAAAGCTTACAACAACTTCAAAAAACTATTTACAAGCAACATATATGCAGTGACCAACATTATATCATCTTCTACAAAAGTATTTATAGAAGAAATGAGGAGGTGGGATGGGATAAAAGATCTTCTAAGTTCAATTAATATAGTTTAATGCTTCTCGGCCTTTGAGGGGCTTAATGGAGAAGATTTCAGATATTCCTCTCTATTAATTGTTTTACATTAAGTATTGAGCTCGCTAGGATGATTTTGTTGACTTTAAGGCTCTTAGTTATCTTTGCAATAACTCTATTGACAGTTTACAACAAGTTCCTTTGGTCGAATTAATTGTTCAGCTGTATTGATGATAATATCTTCTGCTTTGGTAATAACTATGGCCTCTTTTGAATGCTTTGAGGCTGCAGGTGGCTTTTGGTAGCTGTGAGGAGTCAATTAGCCTCTGATGTGGTAGTGGAGGCTTTATCGAACTGATAGATATTATTGTTTTTCTTTTAAAGACCGTTAATTTGATTTGATTCTGTGTGTTAGGTTTAATTAGGCCTAAATTCTGTCTTTTGTTCTTTAAATTGCATTTAATTGTGTGGATTAGGCCTTAGATAGTTGATTTAGGCCATAATCCCTCAAAACTGTGTAAACAGCCATCAATTATTCATCTCTGTTGTGGTTGGATCCTTTCACACTAATACTCTTTACTTGATTTAGCTTTGCTGTGCCTTGTTGATGTGCAGGCGTTACAGGGGCTTCTATAATGGTGTCAGTGCTCATGAGGCACTGACAAAAAATAATTTAGAACCCTGCAGAATGATCTCCTTGATGGATGATGGCCCAGGGGATCATGATCCTTGACCTTCAATTCTCCTTTAAAAAATTTGAAAAAACCATTGAAACCTGCACAAACCAAGAAAATTTAGAAAAATCCTGCAGGATAAGGTTTAAATGCTTCAGATGGTTTAGGTTAGATCGTAGCCATTAGATGAAAGCATCCAATGACGAGGATTGCTCGTGGAGGTTAAAAAGGAATGCGGTTGGATAAAAGGTGTAAGAGATTAAGTCTGGGTCGTTGATGCATATTGATCAACGGTCGAGATTAGTCCTAAATATATAATGCAAAGGGGTCACACTTATAATGAAATGAGAGAATATACAAAGGAAATGGGTTAAAAAAATTTGGCGGAGGAAATATGGTTAAAATGAAATTTGGGGTTTTCGAAAGGAATCTGGGCCGTTGGATGAGATCGGCCTCAGAGATCAACGGTGGAGGTTGATCGATGGAGTCCCATGGAGGATGGCAGAGGGTGATGAACTGAAAATGGGATTGAATGTGGGCCGTTGATTTGGAGAGATCAACGACAGAGAACAAATGTGATGGGATGCAATATAAATGGGGTAAAGTGGTTTTGGCTATTCGAAACCACTGTTTTTGCACTGCAAAATGGAGGAAGGGAGATTTTAACTTTTTTAACGCGATATGCGTTACTGGCCAACACGTGGGATTTTGAAACTGCCCAAATCGCATAACTTTGGATCATTAATCTTCGGGCTAAAAATCACGCGAAACTACGCATCGGCCGTTAGATCAGGGGTCTTAAATCAGACGGCTATGGAGAGAGCGCGATAAAGAACAGATGCTCGGGCGATAATAGGTGGGGCAGAGCCAAGGCAGTATTAACCTAGACCGTCAGATCAAGAAATAGACGATTAATATTTGATCTAGGAAGGGTAGGACCCAATGGAGTTGGGCCTATCGGGATGATTTTGGATCGTTGGATCAAGGAATGAATGGTCCAGATTAAATCTCGGGGTTAATGTAATGAAATATGAGGCAGAGGTTGGGTGGAGAATGAGTTAATGTGAGTTGTTGATCTACATAGATCAACGATGGAGATCCGTTTTAAAACTTTATACAGCGGGCTCATGAATTTTAACAAAGGGTGAGGGCTTTGATCTGGGCCATAAGATCTTGGTGCATGGATGGCCCAGATGCAATTGGAAGATTGCGATTGGTAGGGGCAAAGGGAGTAAAGCGCCAATGCGATTGAACAAGAACCATTGATTTGAGGATCAGATCAACGTTGGGGAATGAATCGGAGGTCCAAAGGTGGAGGGATGGGCTTATAAATCAGAGTGATGTGGGTCATTGGATTTGGGCCAGGTGGGGGAGATGAACGACTGAGAAGCCATCGGGAGGGGGCAATAAAAATATTCAAATGCACCCAATGAAATATCCGATGCGATATTTTGCTGATTGTTGATTGGTTTAAGATCAACGGTCGGGATTTGTTTCGACCAATACACCGGCGGGTTACGTTATAATATGAAAAATGGGGTTTTAAATAAAATACAAAGGGAAATTGGCTTCGGGGAGGGTTTATTCATAATGTTTAGTGCCCGATTGCGGGCTCTTGGTGTTACAAAGGAAGCAAGGGATTGAGAGTTTATACAAAGGTAGCCAATCACATCGAAAATTTTAATGCAACAAAAGGAGTGCGTTACACATGAATGCCCCGATGCGATAAGTGCCATGGGCCTTAGTGCTTGGTTCTAGCGCCAAGTCTCATGGTGGGGAATTTGTTTAGGGCTTAGCCAAAGGGGGCTAAAGCCTTAGCACAAAAAAGGCTCATTTTTATGATTTTTCAAGGATTTTTAAAGGATTTGAAAGCTTCCGATAAGGCAAAAAAGGAGTTTTAAACCTTATCGAAGGGGTGTAAATGAAGGGAAGAAGGGAAATGAGGAAAAATAGAGGAATTTTATGGGAAAAAAGGGGGTAAAAATGAAGGTTAATAATGAGTGAAAGGAGGGGTAACATGAAGAGAAAATGGAGTTTTTGCAGCAGTCTTTTCTTCAGGAAAACAACAGATTTTAGAAGTGAGAGGGAAATAGCAGTGAAGATTAATCAAAGGATAAGTCAACTTCACAAGACTTCATGAACTAACAATTTGGAAATAAAATTGTTTCTTGAAGTCTTTCAAAAATGATTTATCCACCATTTGATATGACAAATTTTATAGGTGGCTAACAACACTATCCAAGGATCATCAAATGGAATAGTGCTTGATGTAATCATATTGATATTAGCGAACGTTAGGCGGTGGCAAAGATAAAGTTCCCAATAAAGAGGAATATTTAATTAAACCTACTCCTACATCCTCATAAGGGATAGCCATTTTTCCAACATGTTGAATACTATCTGAGAGGCTAGTTCAGATGAATAATATGAGGGTTGATCGACTTTCACAATATTTCCTTGATGAGGAAACATGATTAATAGAAAGACGGAAGACACGATAGCAGTCATAGCATAAGACCAACTTCGACCTAGAAGAAGGTTGTAATCTAGAGGGGCATCAACTACTTCCAGATCTAAATTAACGGTTTTACCTTCGACCTCTATAGGTAGATCCTACAAAATTCCAAATGGATGGAATCCTCTTCTGTCAAAATCTTTGAGGATTGTTGGTGATTGGTTAAGTATTAGAGAACCAAGTGATTTCCAACATTTTAATGAAATAATACACATAGAAGCTCCTTCATCAATAATAGTATGAAAGCAACGTCTGTTTTTTACCAGTACTGGGATCTGAAAGGGCATTTGATGAGGGATTCATGGTGTAAAAGTTTCTAAATCAAAGAATATATGGTTTGAATCTTGAAGATCTACTGCTCCAATTGCTGATAATAGTAATTTTCTTTGGGCTAGGCATGATTGCATCACTTCCAAAGCCGACGTTGTTGAAGGAGATATTTCTAAATCCTCGACAATGTTGTAATTCTGAGCAACTCTCGCATGTGGATTAGAAGTTGATTTATGAAGTACACCTTTTGGAGGTGATTTGATTACTAAATCAGGATTTTGTTTCTCGATGTGAAGCGGATCGAAAACTGAAGGAGATGCAGCTGGTGCAGAATTAGAATTTTCTACTTCTTTACCAATAACGTGATTTTTACTACCATAATCTTGTGATAAAGTTACAACCATTACTTGAGACATCATCAAAATATCTTCTGATGTATTAGAAGAGGATCCAATCATTTTACTATCTTGAACTACAAAGGGATCCTTCAAGACAGCGGGGGTGGGTGAACCTTTGACAAACTCAGAAACTTCAGCTATATGTGGACATTCCTTAGTGAAATGATCCTCATCATAGATAAGAAAAGGATAATGAGGTTTATGTTTGTCATCATTTGATTCAGTTTTTTCTTTAGGAGATGAGGTCTATTTATTCTTTTTCTTCCCTTTCTTCTTGTTGCCTGATTTCAGTAATAGTTTCCAAGGAAGATTCTCATTTTGGTGAATCAGGTAAAGTTATTATGGGAGAAGTAACCTTTGAAGATTTCTTCTTACTCTTAGTTGTACTAACTGAATCGATTACGCCATAAGCGGCATGAGACCCTGAAGGAGTTGTTTTTATCTGACCAGGACGCGGTAAATCGGGAATTTTCTCCTACAAAGTTCTAGACTAGGTATATACCAAGTCTAGATACTGAGCTTGAGCAATAACTTGTACTTCCATGACAACTCCTGCTTTGCCTACATCTTTAGTGATTTTTGTTAGCAATGATTTGACAAACCACTATGCCAATATTTGATCTGTGATAAATTTTTTTACCAAACATCTTCTACGTCTCCATTCATGAATATGATCTGATATGTCTGTAGATGTAGATTCTTTTAGTGAAGTTAATAATTCTGTGCCATTGTCGTATCTGATTGGCAACTAAAAATGAGTTAAGAAGGCATTTGCTAGGGCATTGAAATTTTTAAATGAGCCTCGTGGCAGTTCAATGTACCACTTGGCAGCTAGTCCTATTAACGTTCTCTGAAAATGTCTAAGCCTAATGGAATCGTTGATTAATGAGTTATATGCACACCAAAGGTGGTAAGTCATAACATGGTTAGAACGATCCTCTCCTGATTTTCCTTCAAATTTTTGGGTATCACTAGGCAACTTATGAGGCATTGGTGACTAATATGGATGATAGTCGATGGGATCATTCGTAAGGCAGGATAAATCTGGTAAATCCAAAGTTTCTATGAATGGAAATCGATGGGTAGGGTCTTTTAGATAACCTTGTGAAACTAAACCAGTCCTAGGAGGAGGATATCCAGGATAACCTGGAATAGGTTGTGCATTTGGAATCAGATTACCCCCTATATAACCAGGAATAACTGGACCATACTGAGGTTGAACAGGTGTTTGATATGTATATCCATGGTATAGTATTGCGGGTAGACTAGAGTTTATGAAATAGGTCCATATTGGTACGGCCCCTGATACGGTTGATAAGTAAACAGAGGTTGACTCGTTATAACTGTACTTGTACCACATTATCCTGTGGGCATCTGAACAGTAGTCTGAATTGTAAGTCCAGACTGTGGAATAGAAACCTGAGGAATCTGTACCGATGTTTGAGGGGCAGATGTAGCAGGAACTATAGACACTGCAGGAATAGGTGTGATAGGTTGAACAGAAGTCTGAGCAGTTGTTTGTGGTAGAGTACTAGGTGAGCTCGGACTAGGTTGTTGAACAGGACCAAATGCAGGTGTTGGAATTGAAGGTTGGAATGGTTGTTGGGGTTGATTATAACCAACAGGTTGTCTTTCTTAATAATAAGGTACTTGCATATTTGGTTGTAAATTTTGTTGGACTTGGGATGGATCCACACCATTTCGGGATATGAGGGTCCCATCTGTTGGGGTTCCAATGTTTTGGTCAGATTAGCAAGACCAAAAGACTAGAAAACATCAAAACCACTTTGGGATCCTAGGATCTAGCCCTCCTAGATCCAAAGAGGGATCTCTCTATAAAAGGCAAATAATAATATATATTTGAAGCTCAAAATGAGGTATTAGGCTAGGTATGAAGCACAAGGGGTTTTTAAATGATTTGGTTATTGGGTTGGAGATCATTAACTGAGAAGGTTATGGAAGTGAAAATGAACAAAGTAGTAGGATGTTTCAGCAAAAGAAGATGGGTCAAGAAAGAGTGCCAATCCATTGGGCTATGGAGTCATGAAAGGGGATTACTTGCATAACAACTAACCAAGGATTTCCATAGGGAAAGTCATCTATACTAAAGGATATTTTATATAGATGGTGGAATGGAAACATTAAGGAGTGAAATGGAAAGATACAAAGGGCAGCTTAAGATCAGGTCAGAGGTCATCTAACTCCAGGCCTGCTTTCAGCATACTCTCAAGGAAAAACAAAGTTTAGATTTAACATAGAGCAAGGCCTAAGATCAGAGAAGGACTTTTAACCTTCAATGCTTTTGACTCTAGCTCAAGAGATCATAGAAATGCCAATCTGTTGGAAAAGGACCCCAGTGGACAAGGCTAAATCTAAATCCCCGGTATCCCAATTATTCCAGCTTAAACCCCACAAGAACATCTAAGCAACAAACTCCAAATTCAAACATTATTAAGCATGGGCTAGACCAACATCTTTGACTGGTTAAATTATATGAATTTTTTCTCAGATACACATTAAGCAGAAAACGTCAAAAACAAGAAGAGCAGTGGGCATTAGGGTACCATGAAAGGGTATATCCTAAGCTTGATTACTGATTCTTATCATAGAATAGTGGAAAATATGATTAAAAATGAAATAAGTAAGAAAAACATCACCCGTGATATAGACCAGGATCCTGTGAAATTTGCTTGTTCAATTGATGTGAAAAACTAGTCACATACTTTGAGCTCAATGGCTTCTTACAGTCCAAACTTCTCCTCCTAGCCCAATATATTACAAGCTACTAAGCTACTCCCCCCAATAACTATTCTAACAGTCAAATGAATCCCTACAACTAACAACAACAACCTTTACAATGTATTCTTCAGGGGTTCTTATAGGAGAATGAGTAACTGTGGTAGTAGATGTACATTTAATTGATTCATTAAGACATAGTGGGGGAAGTGTTCGTGCCCACTATGCTTAATGGTTCTGTGTTGACATATTGGTATTATTTAGGCTAGTCAAGAAGTCTTGTCAGGTTAACATTAACCTCAGATGTATTCTTTGAAGTACTCTCTGTCTGTATGGTACTTTGTTATATCTTCTGAAACAAGTAAGGTGACTAAACGTCTTCAGGTCTTCCCATGCTTCCATAACTGCTGTCCTGACAGCTTTAGAAAATTCTGTCAGTGAAATGACCATTATATAATTGGTGAGCTTCCTCACTAAGGTTCCCACCCACTATGAGGTTGCTTCCATGCAAAGGTTCCTCCACCAAAACTGTGCTGCCCATCAAGATGGTTCAATGTATCTAGACAACTTTGTTGAATTAGTCAACCTTGACTGAATCTTCATGCCCTGTCCCTTCTCACACTCAAGCTGCCTTCATTTTGACTAGCTATATTGATCTGTATTCACATTGAGCTGGCTTTATTTAAGATCCACTTCTTTGAGAATAAATCATGTTGACTTGGTCAAACTTGACCTTGTCCACATAGTTCAGACCTTGTTCACACATATGGATGCTTGATCTCGTTATTTCATGATCCCTTTTCACACTATGAGGGATTTTTATTCTTACTTGAGCAAATAATGAGCCTCTTTGCCCATTTATTCATTCAGCTGGATTTAAAAAGGCAAAATTAATATTCCTATTAGCTGCATGCTAATTTAGGAATATTACACATTCCCTAGTTGGAACAGTGCTGGAAATGATGGGAAATGTATGGCCTGATGCCAAGGATCTAAAATTTTCCCAATAAATCTCCAAATAGATCTCCCAAGAGAAAGAAACCTTCCTCCTATGAGAAAATATCTCAGAAAGTGGGGTTCTAACCCCTCCACTGCTGCACTATGCAATCATAGCACAATAACTTGCAGAAACTACACTGATGAAGAAATTTGTAGCTTGTCCTGAAAACCTGAATGTGGAAATGAATACAATACTCTTCCAAAAGGCCTCTTAAGGAAAGAGATGGGATTCCTGCTCAGGAACACTCGGTGCTAAACAACACAGCAACCCTGCTAAATAGCAAGAGGAAGCAATAGTCTAAGCAAACCAATATCCAAATAATAATCTAAAACATGAACCCATATGGCTGCCATCCTCTTCCTTAAATAGAATATGAGCTTGCTTGCCCTTGGCCCCACTCAATTAAGTCATTTCCTTCATGGGATCCATCTCCCTCCAAAACTGCATTATTCCTCAATTAATCTCCACTTCTCCTTAACAACGTTGTTGAATTAGTCAAAGTTGACTGAATCAACATGATATAATCCCTGTTCATACTTGGAGGTGCTTTATGAAGCTGCTAAAAGGGTCTCCTTTCACACTTAAAAGTGTTTTTATTGCTGCTTATGAGATTTATGGGCCTTCCTACCCATTTATTCACCTACCTAGTGATAAATCCAACCATAATATTCCATTTAGTTTAAGGATAATTTTTTGGAATATTACAGCAAATCTAACATGGTCAAATGGATTTTTGAGGTTTATGTGGGATGAAATGAAGATCAAGTTTGTGAACAAAGTAGGGAAACGGGCAGTTAAGAATCCTTTGTCAAATACTTTAAAAATAAGGGTCTTCAACACTAATTAGCATAAATAAGTAATCATAACACAAGGCAAACCAATAACTCTTTGATTAAACTCAAGCAAATAAGCACTTAAGACAAACAATCCAGTGAACTATAGAAGGCAAGAAACCTATTTAACTTCTAGTGATTTCACCTTCAAGGTTAGAATACATATAAGATAGACATATAACATAGATCAAAGAATAGGGAACTCCTAAAAATCATTGATAATAGCCATAAAGACCTCCAAAGAAACCTTTCAAGAATGAACAAAGGGCATGATTGAAACATAACCTCTTTGGCAAAGCCTAATTAGTGATACTCCAAAGAAAGATATTAAGAACAATGTTTTGGGCTAACCATAAAACATCTTTGATATCTACTATATTGAACCATTCATAAGATAAAAAATCTTGTGTGGGTCTAGAGAGCAACTAAGAATTCTCTAAAATGACCTAGCAGAGGAAAACATAGAGGCAGTGAAGAACAAACAGAGCTAAGGTGCCTTTGAAAAACATTTCTTAGTCTAAAACCTTTGTCCTACTGCAATATAGAAGGATGTAAAAAAATGGTACAGAATAAAACAAGAACTGAATAGAAGCAAATCACCATTAACCATGCTCAGGGATCCTGCAAGCAAGCCTCCTCCATCATCAATCAAAACAAGCCATCCACAAATTCCACAACACCAATTTCTCTTCAATCTCCAAAAAACTATGTATTGCTCCCAAGAGTCATCAAATGCCAATCTTTTACAATAAGGCCCTCATGCTCTATTTATCTAGCAAAGGATGGAAAAAACCCTAAATAGTGTTTGAAAATGTCAAAAACACCCATAAATGTCAATTATGTCTAAGAGACCATGTAAGGCCAACGACACAAAATATCTCATAAAATAAATGAAAAAATAACTCCGAAGAACCTAACCTTGCAGTGATTTGCCCCAAAAAACACTAAAATATCATTTTGCCATAAATGAGTGTCTTTTGTTGAATTTTGCACATTAATGACAGAGCAGTGAGGTCTGAAGGCATAGTGCATGCATAGGAAAAACAGGTCCACTTGCATCCAAGTTTTGATGGCCTTCCCGATGTCAGAATTGGTTCTGTGATGGCTCATTGGAAATCCTGTCGAGTATAATTTCCAAAATGGCCCTTATTTTTCTTCTTGGGCTCCATTTACCTATCCAAAAAGTGAAGCTCCCAAGGCTGCTCAAGGCACAACGCTAGTCCTGAAAACTAGGTAGAAAGGTGAAAAATGACATGTTTTTGGGCCTTTTGAGGGACTAAAAATGCCCCAAATGCTCTGAAATTTTGTGAGCATGCTGTAATTGAGCTGAGGATTCCAAAAATATAAAATTTTCCACCTGAGGATGCCTGAGGGGAAAGCATAGTGCCAAGGGTGTTGCGCCCTCAGACCTTAAAATTAGCAAATAACAAAAAAATTGTCAGAAAGTTCCCAAAATTGGTAGATATCTTCCTGATGGGGTTTGGGAGGCCTCTAGAGAAGCTTCAACAAGAATTCCAAGGTTTTATTGGTATTTTTCCTCCTTGAGTGATTTTATTTCGGCAAGGCTCCTTTGAGCTTGGCCCTTGCAATTTGATTTTTCAATGCACAGTGCTTGACCATTTTCTTTTGGAGGTCAAGGCCCCTCTTTGTTCTTCAGATGCTTGTTTTCATCTTATAATACTCAATGTTATACATTTCCATGCCAAGGAATCTTTCTAGATCCCTAATTTCTTCATCTTTTCTTTGGAGCAATATGCTAGTGGCCCTCCCTTTATCCTCTTTCTCATTGTCAAGGTCAATGATGTTAAATTCTTGTTCAAGCTCATGTTGATCTTCCTCTTCTTCTTTCACCTTTTCTTTTACTTTATCCAGTGGCTCAATAGATGTGCAACGCATGGCCCCTTTCCTTTTAGAGGCAGTAAACACATGCCTTTCTCCTCTTTGATATATCAATGGAAGAGGTTTTCTTGTGATGATTTTAGTGTCTTCATCATGGCTACCATCATTTGTTTCCAAGTCTTTCTCTTCATTACTTTGACTACTACTTACCTCATTATCTTCAACATCAGCCTCATTATTTGCCTCTTCACTGATTTATACACTATCATCATTACCCCTGTCTGGAGCCTCATCAAACTCTTCATTGCCTTCACTGTTATCATCAGATTCATTGATATTTTGGTCCTTAGTGTCACTGTTTTCATTAACATCATAATTGTTATCGGTTTCCATGTTTTCTTCTTCATGACTGTCCTCTTTGTTTCCAACATCATCACTACCCCTATCACTACTAGGAACCTCATTATTTTTACTGTCATTGTGGCTCTGAGTTTCATTTTTGTCCCTAGCATCATTATCTCTTTCTTTGTCACTTGCTTGTTCACTGCCACTTCCTTCTTTTGTTTCCATACTGTCTTCTACCTCTTCATTTTCAACATCATCATTGTTATCACTATCCGCTACCTCTTCATTTTCTTCTTCTTTACTGTCCTCTTCATCATTGCTTGATTTATCTTTTCCCTCTCCTTAATTCTCATTTGATGGTTCATCTTGGTCACTTTCTTCTTTGGCTGATGCATTAGGAGAGGGTGAGGAAGGAGGATGGGATGATGAGGGAAATTTTTTCATTTTCTAGGAGTAGTTCCTATTTTGTACAACAAAGGACATCTTGTCAATACTCCTATATAGGTAGTAGGGTAAATGAAGCATTTTAACCCTAGTAATGTGCATGAGTAATATGATATGATATGAGTAGAGTCTAGAGTACCTTCCCTCACAGGTAAATATTTCACGATGACCCTCGTCAACGGTGCATACCTCTCTAGCATGTGTGAAAAAGGAAAAGTAGATTTGCAGCCTTCTTTGTATCTGGGCTTGAGAAATGGTTCATAGCAGCTCATGTATAAATTTGCTCTTTTGAACCATTTTTCACCAACATTGGGTATGCATGTAGCATGGGCAATGGCATCTGATGACAACTCAAAATATAACCCTGAAATATTTACTTTTTTATTGTGTAGGTTGAGGATAAACAACCTAGTGAGCTCAGGGTGATTATGCACCTGTTGGAATTTCTCAAAAAATTGAAAACACCTTACATTATGGAAACATGTGATAACCATAGGAGAGGCTTTGAGCTCCATATTGTCTTGGGGTTCAAATCTCTTAACCTTCCCACCTCTTTGTTTCTGCCTCCTAGGCACTTGGCCTTCTTCACTACTAATATTCCCTCCTTCTCCTAACATTTTGATTTCTGTTGCCTTTAAACAAATCCTAGTTCTGTTTGTGAAACTTGATATTAAGACTAATTTGGGATGATGGTGAAAGGCAGTCTTTGCAAGTGAGTGAGAGGGAGATGTAGGTGTATGAATGAGCCTTTTAAGTTTTGATGAAGGGTCAATCTTCAACACACTGTAATTACCCTACTTCACACCCTACTTGACTGATATATTATTTCTTAGAGGTTTAAATAGGGTTTAACATGAAGATGTAGGGTTTCTAATCCTGAGGGTTTGGTCGATTTCATTTAATCATCAAATCATCAAATTTACTAGAGGACAAGGCTAAACATCTACCTACCAAATTTTAATGCCTTTTAAAGTCCTTTGATGCAACTTGGAGGAGTCATTTTTGTTTTTTTGTGGCATTTGCAGGTGGAGGAGGAGCTTCTGGTGAAGGCACAGTGCCTGCACGCACAATCGGGTATATTCTACCCAATGCGTAGCACCTGCATATTTTCCTGCCTTTTGAGCTCTCATGGGTGTAGCACCTGCACGCAGAGTCGGGTGTCGGGCTCCTAAGCGCAGCACCTGCACATAGTTTGGGCCTGTCAGGCTCTCCTAGGTGCAGCACCTGAACGCTGACTGAGCCTGACGGGCTTCCCTGGGCATAATGCCTGCAAGTTCTTTCTACCTATCGGGATCTCTAGGTGAACAACCATCTTGATCAAGGAGTGATGGAACACACTTTGCATTTGTTGGGAGTAGTTCCTCTTTTGTATAACATAGGACATCTTGTTAATACTCCTATATAGGTAGTAGGGTAAATGAAGCATTTTGACCTTAGTAAAGTGCATAAGTAATATGATATGATAGGAGTAGAGTCTAGAGTACCTTCCCTCACAGGTAAAATATTTCATGATGACTCTCATCAAGGGTGCATACCTCTCTAGCAAGTGTGAAAAAGGAAAAATACATTTGCAGCCTTCTTTGTATCTGGGCTTGAGAAATGGCTCATAGCAGCTCATGTCTAACTTTTCTCTTTTGAACCATTTTTCACCAACATTAGGTATGCATGTAGCATGGGCAATGGCATTTGATGACAACTCAAAATCTAGCCCTGCAAGATTCACTTATTTATTGTGTAGGTTGAGGATAAACAACCTAGTGAGCTGATATGAAATGTGAGAACTTCTTATTTCTAATACAGAGATGGACTATAAGGGCATTTATAGGAAATGTCACCTTTCAAAGAAAGGATGAGCTCCCGAAGCTACCTAGCCCTTTATAGACTCTGCCTAAAGAAATAATAGAAATAATCACTAACGATCTGGAAATGAAACTACTTGTTTGCTGGTGCAAGGTATTCTTTATCCATTAACATATGTATGCAAGCTTTTTAATATGTTTTACGATTGGAAAAAAGTGACTTTGATGAGTTTATGACTCTTTTTGTATGTAGTAGGCTTATTTATTTTTACTGTTTAACATATTTAACTCTGAAAATAAGCAGCAAATAAATCACAGAATATAACTCAGAATATGATAAGGCAGTTCACCTCACCTGGGCTACATCTTCTAGGTCCAAGGCCCCCAAATGGGCATGTCCTTTCTCTTATTATGCTCAAAAAATGGTTATACAATGTGTAGAAAGCCTAAACAGGTGAAAATAGCTACAACAATGAGTTCAGAGTGCAGAAAATAGTAAGAAATGACTATAGTTTCACCTCCAATGGATAACTATAATCCAATACAGCTCTCCAATCCCCAAGCCTCAATGGCTCTTCAAGCTCTCTCACTAATAAAACACCTGAAGAAATGCTCTAATGGATTTGAAACCTACTCTAGTGGCTCTGAAATTCTCCAATTACCCAAAATAAAATAAAATAAATCGCTGCAAAAGGACTCTCCTAGCAAAAGTTATGTCCAACTAAAGTTTTTGCCCAGTTTGCCCTAAAAAACCTCCACTAATTGTGGAGAACTGGAGTTAACTCCAGTTAAAATAGCAACAATGCCAAAATTGGTGGGTGCACTCCAAATTTATCGGGCAGTTAAGGGATAACATTAAATGTGAGAGTGGATGTGGCCACATGCAGAGATTAGCGTTGTAACCGTCGGGGTGGACGGTTAATACAACCGTAGCATAAAAGTCTGAGCCCTTTGCCGTTACATGTGACCTGTGCATAACCGTAACACTGTCGTCAGAGTGTTTAGCTCTTGGACCCGAGCGATAAGTCTCGTGGTAGAGGGGCTGGCCCCTTTAAGGCCCTGCTCATATCCAATTTAAACTTTATATATAACATTGAACCCCAACATGTTAAGAGTCACCGCGTGGAGTGCCAAGTCGGGCCGCCTGGCTAGCAAGGCCCCGACCCGGGTGCGAACCCGTCGATTACCATATAAAATTTTTAACACCATAAAACTTGGATTTTTGGGGCCACATGGCGCCCGCTCATTGGTCCATCCAGAATATTATGCAGAATATTCTGTGGAATATTCTAAGAAATATTCTTGGAATATTCTATGGAATATTCCTTTTTTAATATATTTTTTTTAATCCAAAGTCAAACTGAGTCAAATTGGGCTTTTCCCCTGAAATTGAGAAACTTCAAACTTGAATATCTTTCACATACAGCATTGGATTTGAGTATCGTTCATGGCTACATGATCTTTTTGACGAGGCCTTTCCTATCATTCTAGTTTCAACCAATTCTAAGAAAATAAAATTTTGAGAATTTTTCCAATTAGGAGATGATCACCTGATCACACCTCCAAAATGGGAAGCTTTTGGCCCCAAAAAAGCTCTCTGATTACAGAAAATGAAGATGAGGAGACTAATTCTCCACTCTTCCAACTTTGAACCACTAAAATCTTCCCGACTTCATCAAATTGAGCTTCTCATAAAAAGATAAAATTTCCCTTGAATTCAGTGATTGACCATTGCTAAAACTGACTGAGTCATGATGAAAATTCTTAAAATTTGCAGAACAACAACTATATTTTGTAGAAAACAAATTATTTCTACAATGATCAAACTTCAAAGAAGACTTAAACAAGATTCACCTTTCCAACTGTTCACATGGCAACTTTTTTCTGAATAAACTCTGTACTTGTGTTGAATCCCGACCAAGTTTTCTCGCCATAAAAATCTGCCATTCTGAAACTGAGATTGACCCATGCTGAACTCTGTGCCCTCTTTGCTTGCATGCCTTTCCACCTCATGGAATCTTGCACTTCTTTGCACCGACACTTCATTCTCTGCACCAATCGACACCAAAGGTACCTTGTGTAACAAATTGTCATATTCTTTCAAAGATGAATTGTTATTAGACTGAGACATATCATTAGCAATATCATGAAAAGGTAAATGTACAAAATATTTTCATTTAATCCTTAACAAAGTTAGATTTTGACTTGCATTAACTAGCCTTTTCAATTGATCTGCATGGATTAAAGAAGATTCTAGCTTCTTCCGATGTGCTCTCACAATAAACTCTTTACCATCCTTGAACAAATGGTACTTGTTCTCATGGCGATGGAAGATTGATTTTCTATCATATAAATATGAACTGCCCAACACAACACCTATAATTTCAATAGGTACCACATCTAATTCAACCCAATCAACACAATGAGCTGTTATGGCAAAGCACAAGATGCACTTTCTTGAGACTTGTAAATTAGCATCCTTGCAAATCCATTCAAGTGGATATGGCTTTGGATGAGGTATGGTGTCAAGTTTCAGCTTCTTGAATAAGTCTTCTGAGATGAGATTCACTTGAGACCCACTATCAAATAGTGTGTCTATCTTTGTGTGTTTGGCTATTATCCTCACATGAAACAACTCTATCCTCCTCTTTTCATTTTGAGCTTCTATGTGATAGTTTAACATGCTAGAACTGGGATTTGTTTCCTTTACATCCTCTTTCCCCTTTATGTTCTTTAATACCATGGCTATGCTTTTAGTTTTGTCACCTGATTCAGACCCTAAGTCTTGTTCAATGGTTGCAACAGTTTTTCCCTTTTCTTTGGCCTTTTCATTGTTTTCAAATTTCTCTGGTTTTAGCACAGGATGAAGCTTCCAACAATTTTTCTCTTCATGGCCTTGTTTTGAACAATGTTTACAAATGACCTTTTCAGCCTCTTGTTTGATAGATGCATTCTTCTTACCTTTTCCCTTAATGGTTTTCTCTTTGTTCCTTCCTTTGAAAGGCTTGCCTCTACCCTCATCAAAAGTATTTTTTCCTCTAGCTTCTAAATGTGTAGCTTGTACACAGACTTCATCTAAGCTAGCAGGATTAAACATTAGGATAGTGTGTTTAAGGTAACTGTGCAAACCACCTATGTAATTTAACAAAGTGTCTTCGATTTGTAAATCTACCCCAAGTAAGAGTGCTCTTCTCCTGAATTCTTGGGTATAGTCTTGCACATTATGTCCCTTAAGCTGTCTAAAGTTTTTCCAGTTCATTATAGCCTTTTGAAGGTGAGTAAGAGGATAAAATTGCTTCTTGATTGTAGAAATAAATTCAGTCCATGATAGTGTAATCTTACCATGTTTCTTGATTTCCTCCTTGGTCTTGGCTTCCCACCAAACCAATGCTCCTCCTTCCATCCTTAATGAGGCTAATTGAATCTTAGTGTTGTCATCATGCAGATTTTGAATCCTTAAATAGACTTCCAGTCATTTGATCCAATTATCTAATTTCTCTGCATTAACATCACCATTAAACATTGGCAATTCAAATTTGACATCAAGCTTTAAAAAATGATTTTTACCAGTTGTTTTTTACTTATGTTACTGATTTAATGAAGTTGAAGAGGATGATGTTGAGGAAGAGGATGACGATGGAGATGGTGGATCACTGTTTCCTCCATTCCATTTCTTTGACTTATCATTGTCCTTCTTTCCTCCTAAAGAATCTCCTTCTTCTCTTTGGTTTTTAGACCCTTCTCCAACAATCCTCTCATTTTTTTCTTGATAGAGGATCCTTACCATTTCATTCATGTCCAAGAAAGCTTTCCGAAAAACCCTTCTTCCTTAGGATCCATTTCTTCATGAGCTTCTTCTTCTCTTGAAGACATGCTTGTAGCTGCTTCTAAGGGTATTGAGGGTGAGATAGAAGGTGGAGATAATGGCACCTTGGCCCTCCTTGGTTGAGGATTATCTTGTGCTCTAACCAATTTTCCTTCCCCTCTTTTCAGTTTTAGCCTAGTAAGCATAAAATTTGCAAAACAGTAAAATAATTATTTGCACACAAATCAATACTCAATACAAGTTTTGAGTTCAACCTAGTTGCTCTGATACCAATCTAATATGAAATGTGAGAAATTTTTATTTCTAATACAGAGATGGACTATAAGGGCATTTATAGGACATGTCACCTTTCAAAGAAAGGATGAGCTCTCAAAGCTACCTGACCCTTTATAGACTCTGCCTAAAGAAATAATAGAAGTAATCACTAATGATCTGGAAATGAAACTACATGTTTGCTGGTGCAAGGTATTCATTATCCATTAAAATATGTATGCAAACTTTTTAATATGTTTTGCAATTGGAACAAAGTGACTTTGATGAGTTTATGAGTCTTTTTGTATGTAGGAGGTTTTTTTTTTTTTTACTGTTTAACATATTTAACTCTGAAAATAAGCAGCAAATAAATCACAGAATATAACTTAGCATATGATAAGGCCACCAAATGGGCATGTCCTTGGTCTTATTATGTTGAGAAAATGGTTATACAATGTCTAGAAAGCCTAAACAGGCGAAAATAGCTGTAGAAATGAGTTCAGAGTGCAAAAAATAGTAAGAAATGACTATAGTTTCACCTCCAATGGATAACTATAATCCAATATAGCTCTCCAATCCTAAAGCCCTTGTGGCTTTTCAAGCCCTCTCGCTGATAAAACACCTAAATAAATGCCTGAATGGCTCTAAAACCTATTCCAATGGCTCTAGAATGCTCCAATTACCAAAAATAAAAATAAAAATTTGCTCCAAAAGGACTCTCCTAGCAAAAGTTATGTCCAATTAAAGTTTTTTCCCAGTTTGCCCTAAAAAAACCTCCACTAACTGTGGAGAACTGGAGTTTACTCTAGTTAAAATAGAAACAAAGCCAAACTTGGCAAGCGTGCTCCAAATTTATTGGGCGGTTAAGGGATAACATTAAATGTGAGAGTGGACGTGGCCACATGTGGAGGTTAGCGCCGTAACCATCAGGGTGGATGGTTAATACAACTGTAGCATAAAATTCTGAGCCCTCTGCCATTACATGTGACCTGTGCATAACCGTAACACTACCGTCGGAGTGTTTAGCTCTTAGACCTGAGCGATAGGTCTCGTGGTAGAGGGGCTAGCCCCTTTACGGCCCCACTCATATCCAATTTAAACTTTATATATAATATTGAACCCAAACATGTTAAGAGTCACCATGTGGAGCATCTGGTCGGGTCGCTCGGCTGGTGGGCCCCCGACCTGGGTTCGAACCCACCGATTAACATATAAAATTTTTAACACCATAAAACTTAGATTTTTGGGGCCACGTGGTGGCCTTCGGGCTGGTCACGTGGCGCCTGTTGATTGGTCCATCCAAAATATTCTCTAGAATATTCTGAGGAATATTCCCAAAATATTATGTGGAATATTCCTTTTTTAATATTTTTTTATCTAAAGTCAAACTGAGTCAAATTGGGCTTTTTCCCTAAAATTGAGAAACTTCAAACTTGAATATCTTTCTCATACAACATGGGATTTGAGTGTCGTTAATGGCGACAAGATCATTTTGACGAGACCTTTCCTATCATTTGGGTTTCAACCAATTCTAAGCAAATAAAATTTTGAGCATTTTTCCAATTAGGACATGATCACCTGATCATGAGCTCAGGGTGACTTTGCACCTGTTGGACTTTCTCAAAAAACTAAAAACACCCTACATTTTGGAAACATGTGATAACCATAGGAGAGGCTCTGATCTCCATAGTGTCTTGGGGTTCAAATCTATTTACCTTTCCACCTCTTTGTTTCTGCCTCCTAGGCACGTGGCCTTCTTCACTACTAGTATTCCCACCTCCTGACATTTTCATTTATGTTGCCCTTAAACAAATCCTAGCTCTGTTTGTGAAACTTGATATGAGTACTGATTTGGGATGATGGTGAAAGGCAGCGTTTACAAGTAAGTGAGAGGGACGTGTAGGTGTATGACTGAGCCTTTTAAGCTTTGATGAAGGGTTAATCCTCAACACACTGTAATTACCCTACTTCATACCCTACTAGACTGATATATTCTTGCTTAGAGGTTTAAATAGGGTTTAACATGAAGATGTAGGGTTTCTAATCCTTATGGTTTGGTCAATTTCCTTTAATCATCAAATCATCAAATTTACTGGAGGACAAGGCTAGACATCCACCTACCAACTTTTAATGCCTTTGAAAGTCCTTTGATGCAGCTTGGAGAAGTCTTTTTTTTTTTTCTTTTTTTTCTGGCATTTTCAGGTGGAGGAGGAGATTTTGGTGAAGGTGCAATTCTTGCACACACAGTCGAGTCTGTTCTTCCCAATGCATAGCGCCTGCACATTTACTGCCTGTCGGGTTCTCTTGGGCGTAGCGCCTGCACTGAGAGTCGGGTGTCGGGCTCCTGAGTGCAGCACCTGCACGTAGTTCAGGCCTGTCGGGCTCTCCTAGGCACAGTGCCTGAACATTGATTGAGCTTGTTGGGCTTCCCTAGGCACAACGCCTGCACATTCTTTCTACTTGTCGAGCTCCCTGGGTGAACGAGTAGCTCCTGCACGAAAGCACAATGTGTGTCCCTGAACGCGCATCACAGTGCAATTTTTCACTGAAAAATATTTTGAACACGTAGCGCTAGGCACTGAACACATAGCGCTTGACTAAACGCACAGCGCCAGGTAGAATTGCTCAATTTTCGACTGAAATTCCCAAATTTGTCTCTTAGGCGCTCTTTTTCCTTTTGCAAGTGCACAATGAGTTGGGTGAGGGGAAAAAAGGTATTTATAACCTAGGGAAATAAATTTAAATTAGAGAACTCACTTTGCTAATGTTTTTGAGATTTTTCATTTGACTGATCTTCCCTTGACCCTTTTTTGTTGTAGGTGGACAAAAAACATTTAAATGGTCATTTCCTTTCTAACCATTTTTCTCTGTTTGCTCTGCAGGTTTCTCATATAGTGAAATTGACTTCCCTTTGATGTTTGAAACATGATAACTCTACCATTGACAACATTGGGATTTTTAAACATAAAGCAGCATCTTCAACATTCATGTGTTCTTACCTTGGAGATCAAATTACCTTGTGCTTGGTGGGTGACAAAAAAACTTGTTTTCAGCTTTCTCACTGATCCTTAGGCATGATAAATACACCTTTGACAAGCACCATAGTCTTCACAATCATGTACGCTATCTCCCCTTTTGGCCACTTCTGATTTGAAGGTGCCATGACATACTGACTTAGCCCTTTCTGATATTATTTGATGTTTGACATATTTAGTCACATAGCAGCAACCTTATAATCATTTTGGCTTTCCATCTTGGAGCTCAACATTATGTTTGTATACCTTTGATCATTGAGTGTAAATGACTCAAAATGAGAGCTTGAACTTCCTTTCACTGATACTCTTTGCATTTTGTTTCTTTTGAGGAAGTGAGACAATTTACCTTGGCAAACTCTGGAAGTCACCTACAATAGTTTCTTCAAACCTTCCTTCTGCTGTCATCATGGAGGTCTTAATCATCTTTACTTTACCTCCCTTTCCCATCTTTCCAACACCTTAGGTTTCTGGGCTGTTTGAGAAGAATTATTAGTGTTGTCTTCTAAGTTCTCTATAGCCCTTTCAAGTTCATTCATTTATGTCCAGTTCACCTCACCTTTTTTCCCTTTTCATTTATAATTTCTAAGAAACATATTCCATGGTTGGTTCATTTGGTGTACCTCCTCCTTGTGTTATGCTGCATTGGATCCTTGCTTGGCACACTACTGGCCCAATCAGGCTTAGAAACCCTGATTTCTCCTTGGACATAAACTGCTCCCTGTCCTTTTGCTGTGAATGTATTTAAATAGGATTAGGCCTCTTACCTTACCAATTTTTTGCTGATAGCCACCTTGGCACTCCTACAGAAATGTCAAAATGAATAGCTGCCTTTTGCAAAACTTGAACTTGACCAAGCAGTCCCCCTTGGATATTTCCCACTCTTTATTGGACAAATAGGTGTTGACCTTCTTTCACACTTGATTCAGCTTCTAGCACATGAAAAACAATGCTTCAAACTCTAAGGATAACCCTACAACCTATGAAAACCTAATGACCTAGTGGGAGGCCCCATTGACTTGATCTTTGACTGAAAGCTTGGCTTGGGGTCTTCAGGTGTAAATTTTTTTTTTTTTGACAAATTGATGTATCGAAGATCCAAAATCCAATGTAATTGATTTATCTAAAGATCCTACAGAGATAGTTTTGAGACCATCAATGCTTGAGGCACCTAGTGAACATGAGAAGGAGCAGGCTATTTGGCAATCCTAGATGGAAAGTGGAGGGGTTAGGCAGAGGAAAAACATAGTGTTGAGGTTATGGGTGGGAAAATAGGATAAAGATGAGTGACATGAGCCCATGAGGGGTATTTTAGGAGTGGTAGTCTAACCAGGGAATGGCAGAGTAGTAAAATAGTGAAAATTTTGTTTTAAGGATAATGAAGGCAGTGAGATTTCTAAAACTCACAATATTCATGAATATTGTTTTTAGAAATCTAGGACAAGTATTTAGTCATCTAGAAATAGAAAAAATTACTGATGACTAATAGTGGCTCCACTTGGGGAGGGCAGCTCCTTTTCAGGAGGTGTCCAGAACTTCAAATATCAAATCTCTGAGTTTATGAAGACCAGTGCCTCATCCATTGGGCAGATTTTTCTTCTTTCATCTGCTGATGTTTCTCTTGAAGCTATGATCTCAAGAATCTAAAAGACATGAATGCTTCAACCTCATCTCTACCTACCCATCATACCTTTGCCTATCATTTTTTTATATTCTTGTGGCTACACTTGGACTAGAAAACCCTTGACATTCTTTTTTCTTTTGAAAGCAAAAAAAACTATCTACTTGTACCCTTATCACTTCCAAGAGTTCAGATTATGCTAGTGAACTATTTTATTCTCTACTTAGACTATTCATCTATCAAGATTAAGTTGTTTGACAGACTTCAATCTCTAATATACTGACATGAAATTGAAAAAATGATTTGAACCAGGATTAAGCAATCTGGTTTACCATGGGATGTGGCATTGGGACAAGCTACACACAGACATTATTTTTGTACAAACAAAAGTAGAAAGCATGAGGGCTGTGATCTATCATTTGTTAAGCACCCCCATTTTTCTCTTTGGTTTAGATTTAAGCATTTAAGAACCAACATCTTTTCTTCCTAATCTATTCCTACTAACCAGTCAAGCTTAAATGATTTGACAAGTCTTCTTTCACTAACCTATCAGTAGAAATTCAAAACATGTTCAGCCATGATTAGGCTAGATGACTGAACAAGACTCTTTTTCTTAACAAGTAGTGGCATTTAGGCTTGCACACTTTCAACAGTACTCTTTTTGGGCATGGGGTTGTACCTATTCTTTTCCTACCCTCTTTTTCCTTGTTTATTTGTTTTTGTGCTTTTTTTTTTATGATATCTCATTATGCAATGTTATGTACAATGAATGCAAGCTTCAAACTAGGAATTCTGACAATAATAGTGCTTGAGTATCCTGCCATTGACAGGACCTCCAAATAACTCTTCTCCATCCAGCTCTTGTAAAAAGAAAGCATTGTCACCTCTAACTGAATGAATGATGTAAGGACCCTTCCACAAATTCTAAAACTTGCCATGCTTGCGTTTTTTCCTCTCTCCTTGAGTACCATTTCAGAACTGTGTCTCCAATCTGGAAGTCATTTGCTTTGGTCCTTTTGTCAAAGATCTTCTTTAAGCTTTCTTGTACTTCTTGTGTCCTTTGGTAAACTTCCTCCCTTGACTATTGCAAATGAATGGTTTGGCTTAGCCCCCTTTTCATGTCATTTTCTTTTGATTGCACTTCTTGGAGGAGCTTCATCACTGAAACTCCCAATGATGTTGGGAAGACTGCATCCATGCCATATACTAACTGATAGGGAGAAATATTGATTGATTTCTTAGTGGTTAGTCTATCAGCCCATAATGCGTGAACTAGTTTGCTATGCCATGATTTTTGGTTCTCTTCCAGCAGCTTCTTGATGATGTTCACTAGACTATTGTTGGAGGACTCAGCAAGCCCATTACCTTGAGGGTAATAACTGTGGAATGCCCAGTGTGATATGATAATTATAGCAAAAGTCAACCATTCTTTTAGATTTAAAGGCAACAGTATTTTCGGTAATGATATTTCTAGGACAACCAAATCTGGACAAGATGTTGGTTTCAAGGAATTTTATAATGACTTGGTGGCATTCCTAGAAGGGATGGCTTCTATCCACTTGGTGAAATAATCAGTGGCAGTGAAGATCCACTTGTGTTAGGCAGATGAGGTAGGGTGGATCTCTCCACTGAAGTCCAAAACCCATTGTTTAGAAGGAGCTTCAACACTGCTGGGATGCAAAGGCAAAGGTAGAAGTTTTGTCTTGCCATCAAATATTTGGCACTTATGGCAAGTCATGACCAGTCTATGAGCGTCAGGGAAAAGGGTGGGCCAATAGTATCCGGCTCTAAGGATTTTTCTAGCTGTGGTTTTCTAGTAGAGATGGCCGCCACACTCTCCCTCATGCAGCTCATGCATGATTTTGTATGCATCATCTTCAAGCAAACATTTAAGCAATATGCCAACAAAATTTTTCCAATACAAAGCTCCATCTAAGATGCAAAAATTTAAAGCTTTTTGTTTCAAGAATCTAGCTTTGGTTTTGGATGAAGTAGGAGGAGCATTAAGATAAAAAATCACATATAGAATATCAGCATACCAAGATGAATTAAAAAATACTTCTTCAATGTGGGGAGCTATGAACTCTTCCTATTCCTCTAATGCATCAACCATATTCATTTCTAGTGCTTGAAAATTTGATTCAGCCATAAGTTTTTAGAGTCCTTATCCTTTAATGAGTTTAGTGGGTCTGATATCTAAATCATATTCTAGGATAATAACAATCCATTTACCCCTTTTACCATCAAGGTCCTGATTTAGAATGTCCTTGACAATTGTGTGTGGAACAAAAGCAATGATATGAGAGTGCAAAATGTAGACTCGGAAATATTTTAATGCTTTGATCAAGGAAAAATATTGTTTCTCCATGATGTTATATTTTAAGGGAGAACCTCTTAATGCCTTACTGAAGAAAGCTATAGGTTGTTCGTGCCCCATCATGTTCTTTTGAAACAATACTGCATCAACGGTGTGTTCGGATGCAAATGAGAAAATGTAAAAGTCCTTGGTAAAGTCAGGACTGATTAAAGCTGGTGTTTGGGTGAGTGCTTGTTTTAACAATTAAAATGATTGTTTGGCTTCCAAGGTCCACTTAACTCCTATCTCCCTTTTGAGCATGTTGGTAATATTCCTTAGGAGTTCAACAAGGTTGGGAATAAACCTTCTTCGGAACTTGATTTTTCCAATGAAATATTGCAGCTCTTTAATGCTTCTAGGATGGCTGATTTGCAATATACCTTCAATCCTTTTGGGGTATATTTTGATCCCTTCTTCAGAGATGATGTGGCCTAGGAGTTTTCCTTCCTGAAGACCAAACAATGTTTTCTTAGGATTCAAAGATAGGCCATACTTCCTACATTTTTCAAAGACTTTTCTCAAATTGACTAAGTGTTATTCATCAGTCTTAGAATAGATAGTGATGTCATCAAGGTATATGACTATGAAGTAACCTATGTCTTCTCAAAAAGATATTTTCATGCCCCTTTGAAAAGCGGCCCCCGCATTCATTAACACAAAGGGCATTTTAACATACATGAATGTGCCCCAAGGTGTAGTGAAAGCAGTTTTGTGCCAATCACTTGGAAATACTAGTACCTGATTGTAACCCGAAAAGCCATCAAGCAATGATATTCTCTTAGAGCCAACTACCTTTTGCAATATATGATCCATTTTGGGCAAAGGATAGTTATCTTTCAGGGAGGCTTTGTTCAAATTTCTAAAGTCAATGTACAACCTAATCTCCTTGGTCTTCTTCCTAACTGACACAAGGTTTGAAACCCATTCTGAGTACCTAAGAGGGACTATGATCCCAGCATCATACATATTTTAAATCTCTTTCTTAACTAATGGTACTAGGACGGGGTTTATTCTTCTCAATTTTTGTTTGAATGGCTTCTGATTTTCCTAGAGAGGAATTTTATGTTGAATAATGTTTGTGTCATAGGACTTCAAGTCCTCATACCCCCATGCAAACACATCTTTAAAATCTTTAAAAAGCTCAATATATTTATGTTTTATGTGAGGAGGAAGAGTTTTGGACAACTTGATCATTTTGGGTTCATTTATTCTACCTATGTTATATTCTTCTACATTAGTCTCACTAGATTCCATCTTTGGCTTTCTAGCCACATCATTAAAATCAAACAACTCTTCTAACAGTGTAAGGCCCCTTGGTAATGTATCATCTTTACATTGTAAAACGTCAAGGTCCTTTTGATCTATATTTTCAAACAATTATGCCTCATAAGGATTTTCAAGTAGATTTATATCAGCAGTAGAGGACAGCTCTATTTTGTGGGCTTGTTTTTCAGCAAAATAATATTCTTCATGCCCTAAGCTTGGTTTCGGTATTGTAAATTATTTCTGAGATTGTAGAAAGTCATCAATTTTTTTATCACCCTAAAACACTTGCCAATAGTCTACGTTGCCAGGTACTGTAGGCCGGTTTTTTACTTTGATAGTGTATTGTTCATTTGCATGGGGTATTTGGCAATTGTTGGCAGAAAAGGTAAGCTCATTGGCAAGGTTGTTTTGAGCTCTAGGGATGAAAGTGAGTTTATATTTTTTAAAGGTTTTTAGGAGGTCTAGGGTAGCATTCCTATACTCTCTTAGTCTAGGATTCTTGGCTAAATACTCCCCTTTGATTTTCCTAATGATCAAGTCTAAATCTCCTTGGACTGAGATCTTCTTAGCTCCTATGTTTTTTAGAAAATGTAAACCAAGGGGGAGAGCCTCATATTCTGCAATGTTGTTAGTGCATTGAAATTCTAGTTTATAGGAATGGCCTTGATTTGTGTTATGTATCTACACATCAGCTCTTGAAACAACTTTTCCAGCCATCAAAGCTCATGTTCCAAAGTGTTTCCAGTTCATATTCGCCACAATGTTGTTGTTCAGGGGTGCTAGAGTTTTGGTTGTTGAGTCCTTCATTCAGTGTCTGGCTTGACTATTGTGGTATGTCTGGATCTGTATCAATTTCATTTACCTGTTCACTGATGTCATCTTCGTTATACAAGATAAATGAGTCATGGTCTGGATGAATGTAATAAAAGGGGTGTTGTTATTAGTCAAGTTTAGAGTGTTGGTATCATTCCCTATGTTCAAAACTTTCAAAACTTGGGACCTGTACATATCTTGGGTGATCAGTTCAGTGAGAGGTATGGTTATCTTGATCTTGGCAATCTCTCCCTCAAAACTAAAAGGTATTTTTTTTTTGGGCATATTTACATTAGTTTTATCAACCATAATTTTTTATACAAGTTTAGTTTTTTGATTCTGATTTGGGACTTTAGACAAAAGAGTTTTCTTAGGGCCACTAGTAGATGCACTAGGGCAGCTTGGGTCACCACTTTGTTGGCTAGTTTTGTCTCTGTTTGGATCAGTTTTCTTAGCCATGGTGTTGGTACCGTCTGTTGTCCTCTTAGGAGTATTTTCAGGGGTCTTCCTAACAGCAATGTCTAATTTGTTCTTCTTGGAGGTCTCTTGATTCTTTTTGCTCCTCAGGTCATATTGCCTATGGACCTCTGTTATGGAAATTTCAAATCCTAATTGTTAGTCTTCAAAATCCTCATAGTTTGTTTCATTTTGATCTAAGGAAAAGAAACCTTGTTCTTCTTCAGTGACAAAAACATCACCCTCATTATCAGAACCTATCAAGTTTACATGTTTTTCTTCAGGTTCTTCAATCTCTCTTCCCTCTTCATCTGCATAATTGTCTTCGAAAGGAGGCTTGATTTGTTGATTATTGTCTCTTTGTCTATTTTGGGGAAGGTCCCTTCTGAATTTTGGATTCCTATTTCTGTTTTGGGGATTTGCTTGGTTCTTCCTAGGAGGTGCTCTTTCATTCAAGTTTATCCTTTCCATTATTCTTTCCATTACCCTCACTAAATTGTCAATTTTTGCATCAGATGAGGAGGTTGAGGCCATAGTTTCATCTTTGTAGGTGACTGTCTTTTCTGATCTCATCCTATCCCTTTTTTAAATCAAGTTGGCCTCTACACTCACAACTCCCCTTTACATGTCTTCTAAAGTTAGGGGATCTCTCTCTCTTAATTGATAGGCCATGTCTAGATCAAAACCTTCCAGAAATTTTGCTAAAGCTAAGCCTTGTGGGGGTTTCATGTTCGGTGGGAGGGCATTGTAAACACTATTGAACCTAGTGCAATAGTCTTGGACACTTCCCTTGACATTTCTCTTTAGGTTGGTATACTTTGAAAGGATTTGGAGAAGGTTTTTCTTGATTTCCCACTTGTTTATGAATGTCTGGTTAAGGGAAAAGAGATCATGTATGTTGTTAGGAGTCAAGCTTTGAACCATTTATTGGCTTCTCCTCCTAAGCTTTGTGTAAAACCCTCATTTCTATGGTTTCCTCTTCTAATTCCATGTAGTCAAAGGAATCATTCATCCTATCTACATGTTGTTGGGAAGTGGTAGATTCAGCTCCAGTAGAGTGAGGGATTTTGGATTGGTAGTCATTTGGTAAAGGTAACAAAGGTTGTGGAAGTGCCAGGGGGTTATACCATGCTACCATGATGGGAGGAAATGGAATCCAAGGAGGATTTACAAGGGGAGGGTTTGTGAGAGGAGGTGGATGATGAATTGGAGTGGCTTGCACAGTGAATGTGTGAATGGGGGTGGTAGATGTACTTGGATCAAAAAAATGATTTTGAGCAGATTTGGGATGAAAAGAGCCAAAGTGATGGAGAAGCTGAAAATTAGGAGGAGTGGAAGGAGAGGCTTCTCTACTAGAACTCTGCTTTAAATCTATGGGCTCAAGGTTAGTCTGGTCAATCCTCCTTTGTGACTTGGTTCTAAAAAGGTTTCTTGTATGGTGTAAGTCAAACTGGGGATCTTGCAAGGCTATGAGATCTTTAGGGACAAAGATTTTTATATGAATTGTCCTAACAGTAGTTGAATCTTCAGTTCTAGAATTTTTCCACAAAATCTTTTATGGGTCATCAACTATGGTAGGAAGGTTTAGGTTTGGGTGAGTTCTGGTATTGATCCTTTGTGAAGCCAGATTTCAAACTCAAAGTGTAGAGAGGCTTATAGTTTATGGTTGTTTTCGAAAGACTGAACTCTCTTAGTGTTTGCTAAACTCACACAGTGTGTGACTAGCTCCCTAACCTTCTCAGGGCTGATTTGACATAATCCTAGGGAAGTCTGTGAAAACTAGTAAAGTTAGTAGGCCTACTGGAGGCTGGTGGAGTCGCTAGGTGGATGTTTCTAGCTGTTTTGAGGATATGTGTTTATGGTCCACCTCCAATAATTGAAAAAAACCAATATAGGGATGTTTTTGGGGTTTTCTAAGTTCCTTTATGTAGCCCTAAGGTTTCTATGAGTGTCCTCCAGTTGAGTCATCACTTTGCTATAATGGTGAGAAAATTAGATTCTACTTTTGGCTAACACTTAAGTTTTCTATGATTTGATAAGGGTTTTTTGAAGTCTTAAGGAGTACTTAGATTGTTACTAACTCAGAAGGTGCCACCGTGATCACAATTATTTTAGGAAATGAGGTGGTGATAAATCAGTAGATACTATTTGACAAGGGCTTCTGAATTTTCTAAGGATGTATAAGCTTGTTACTTACTCAGAAAGTCCCACTGTGATATCCATTATTTTAGGTCCCCATAATTTGTTAGATTGGTGAGAAAAAATGAATAGGGGTAACAGCAGATGAGTCTTTGGAGTCCTAGGACCTAGCCTTCCTAGACTCAGAGAGGGCTCTCTCTATTTTGTGCAAAGGATGTGAACTTGTTTGCTTTTAGTGTTTGATTTTAGGCTAGTTATTAAGTTTTAGGTTTGTTTGTTTGTTTTGGTTGGGTAGATGATAAAGTAGCATAGATGGAGTGATGAAATATTCAAGTCATTGGGCTATGGAGTCTGTAAAAGGTCATGGAAAGTTGAAGAATGAATTAGGGTGCATCACAGGGAAAATCTAACATGGTCAAATGGATTTTCAAGGTTTGTGTGAGATGAAATGAACATCAAGTTTGTGAACAAAGTAGGGCAAAGGGAAGTTAATAATCCTTTGTCAAGTACTTTAACAAGAAGGGCCTTCAACACTAATTAGCATAAAGAAGTAATCATAAGACAGGGAAAACCAATAAATTTTTTATTAAACTCAAGCAAATAAGCTTTTAACATAAAAAAATGAGTAAACTATAGAAGGCAAGAAACTTATTTAACTTCTAGTGATTTCAAATCAAGGTTAGAAGACATTTAAGATAGACATATAACATAGATCAAAGAAGAGGGAACTCCTAAACATCATTGATCATAGCCCTGAAGATCTCAAAAGAAACCTTTCAAGAATGGGCAAAGGGCATGATCGAAACATAACCTCTTTGGCAAAGCCTAATTTGTGACACTCCAAGGAAATATCTTAAGAAAAATGTTTTAATGACATCAAACAAGCAGGGCTAACCATAAAACATATTTTATATCTACTGTATTGAATCATTCACAAGATAAACAAGCTTGGGTGGGTCTAGAGAGCAACTAAGAATTTTCTAAACTGCCCTAGCAGAGGAAAACATGGAGGCAGTGAAGAACAAATAGAGCTAAGGTGCCTTTGAAAAACATTTCTTAGTCTAAAACCTTTGTCCTACTACAATATAGAAGGATGTAACAAAATTATACATAAGAAAACAAGAACTAAATAGAAGCACATCGCCACTAACCATGCTCAGGGATCCTGTAAGCAAGCCTTCTCCATCATCAATCAAAACAAGCCATCCATAAATTCAACAACACCAATTTCTCCTCAATCTCCAAAAAACTATGTATTTCTCCCAAGAGTCATCAAATGCTAACCTTTTACAATAAGGCCCTCATGCTCTATTTATCTAGCAAAGGAGGGCAAAAACCCTAACTAGGGTTTGAAAATGTCAAAAACACCCCTAAATGTAATTTATGTCTAAAATACCATGCAAGACCGAAGACACAAAATATCTCATGAAATAAATGAAAAAATAACTCCTAGCACCTAAATTTGGAGTGATTTTCCCCAAAAAACACTAAAATATTATTTTTCCATAAATGAGTGTCTTTTTTTGACTTTTTCAAATTGAAGGCACAACAGTGAGGTCTGAAGGCGTAGTGCATGCATAGGAAAAACAGGTCCACTTGCAGCCAAGTTTTGATGACCTTCTCGATGTCAGAATTGGCTCTATGAGGGCTTGTTGGAAACCCTGTCTAGTATAATTTCCAAAAATTCCCTTGTTTTTTTTATTGGGCTCAAAAAACCTTTCTAAAAAGTGAAACTCCCAAGGCTGATGAAGACGCAGCTCCAGTACTAAAAACTAGGCAGAAAGGTGAAAAATAACATGTATTTGAGCATTTTGAGGGACCCAAAATGCTTCAAATGCTTTGAAATTTCGTGAGAATGTTTTACTTGAGCTGAGGATTCCAAAAATATAAATTTTTCCACCTTAGGATGCCTGAGGTGAAAGCATAGCACCAAGGGTGTTGCGCCTTCAAGCCTTAAAATTAGCAAAAAACCAAAAAATGTCAAAAAGTTCCGAAAATTGGTAGATGTCTTCCTTATGGGGTTTGGGTGGCCTGTAGAGAAGCTTCAGCAAGAATTCCAAGGTTTGTTTGCTCTTTTTTCTCCTTGAGTGATTTTATTTCGGCAAGGGCTCCTTTGAGCTTGGCCCTTGCAATTTGATTTTGCAATGCATAGTGCTTGGTCATGTTATTTTGGGGGTCAAGGTCCCTCTTTGTCCTCTTCTGCTGCTTATTTTCATTCTTATAATACTCAATGTTATACATTGCCATGCCAAGGCATCTTTCTAGATCCCTAATTTCTGCATCTTTTCTTTGGAGCAGTATGCTAGTGGCTCTCCCTTTATCCTCTCTCACTGTCAAGGTCAATGATGTCAAATTCTTGTTCAAGCTAATGTTGATATTCCTCTTCTTTCACCTTTTCTTTGCCTTTATCTAGTGGCTCAGTGGATGTGTAAGGCATGGCCCCTTTCCTTTTAGAGGCAACAAACACATGCCTTTCTCCTCTTTGATATGTCAATGGAAGAGGTTTTATTGTGATCATTTTGGTGTCTTCATCATGGCTGCCATCATTTGTTTCGATGTCTTCCTCTTCATTACCGTGACTGTTGCTTACCTCATTATCTTCAACATCAGCCTCACCATTTTCCTCTTCACTAATTTATGCACTATCATCATTACCCCCTGTCAGGAGCCTCACCAAAATCTTCATTGTCTTCACTTTTATCATCAACTTCAATCAAAAGAAAGAGAATGACTTCTAGAAGGAAGATTTGAAGAAATTCTTGTAGGTGACTTCCAGAGTTTGCCAAGGTAAAGTGTCTCACTACCTCAAAAGAAAGAGAACGCAAAGAGTATCAATGAAAGGAAGGTCAACCTCACATTTTGAGTCATTTACACTCAATGATCGAAGATATACATACATAATGTTGAGCTCAAAGATGGAAAGCCAAAATGATTATAAGGTTGCTACTATGTGACTAAATATGTCAAACTTCAAGAATATCAGAAATGGCCAAGTGAGTATGTCATGGCACCTACAAATCAGAAGTGGCCAAAAGGGGAGATAGCATACATGATTGTGAAGACTATGGTGCTTCTCAAAGGTGGATTTATCATGCCTAAGGATCAGTGAGAAAGCTAAAAACAATTTTTTCAATCACCCACCAAGCACAAGGTAATTTGATCTCCAAGGTAAGAACACAGGAATGTTGAAGATGTTGCTTTATGTTTAAAAATACCAATGTTGTCAAGGGTAGAGTTATCATGTTTCAAACATCAAAGGGAAGTCAATTTCACCATATCAGAAACTTGCAAAGCAAACAAAGAAAAATGGTTAGAAAGGAAAGGACCATTTAAATGTTTTTTGGCCACCTACAACAAAAAAAGGGTCAAGGGAAGATCAGTCAAATGAAAAAGCTCAAAAACATTAGCAAAGTGGGTTCTCTAATTTAAATTTATTTCCCTAGGCTATAAAAGACCTTTTTTCCCTTCACCCAACTCATTGTGCACTTGCAAAAAGACAAAGAGCATCCAAGAGAAAAATTTGGGAATTTCAGTCGAAAATTGAGCAAGTATGCTTGGCGCTGTGCGTTCAGGCAGGTGCTACGCATTCAAGAGATTTTTTAGTGAAAAAATGTACTATGCTGTGTGTCCAGGGACACACACTGCACGTTCATGCGGGCGCTACCCGTTCACCTAGGGAGCTCGACGGGCATAAAGAACATTCAAGCCCTACACCCAGGGAAGCTCGACAGGCTCAGTCAGTGTTTAGGCACTGCACCTAGGAGAGCCTGACATGCCCGAACTACATGTGGCACTGCGCTCAGGAGCCTGACACCCAACTCTACGTGCAGGCGCTATGCCCAAGAGATCCCGAGAGGCAGGAAAACGTGCAGGCACTACACGTTGGGAAAAACAGACCTAACTGTGTGTGAAGGCACTGCGCCTTTGCAAGAAGGTCCTCCTCCACCTAAAAATTCCACAAAACAAAAAAAAATACTCCTCTAAGCTTCATCAAAGGACTCTCAAAGGCATTAAAAGTTGATAGGTGGATGTCTAACCTTGTCCTCTAGTAAATTTTATGATTTGATGATTAAAGGAAATTTACCAAACCCTAAGGATTAGAAACCCTACATCTTCATTCTAAACCTTGTTTAAACCTCCAAGCAAGAATATATCAGTCAAGTAGGGTATGGAGTAGGGAAATTATAGTGTGTTGAAGATTGACCCTTCATCAAAGCTTAAAAGGCTCATTCATACACCTACATCTCCCTCTCACTCACTTGCAAAGGCCGCCTTTCACCATCATCCCAAATCAGTCCTCATATCAAGTTTCACAAACAAAGCTAGGATTTGTTTAAAGGCAGCAGAAATCAAAATGTCAGGAGAAGGAGGGAATATTAGTAGTGAAGAAGGCCAAGTTCCTAGGAGGCAGAAACATAGAGGTGGGAAGGTTAATAGATTTGAACCCCAAGACACTATGGAGCTCAAAGCCTCTCCTATGTTTATCACATGTTTCCAAAATGTAGGGTGTTTTCAGTTTTGTGAGAAAATCCAATAGGTGCATAGTCACCCTGAGCTCACTAGGTTGTTTATCCTCAACCTACATGATAAACAAGTGAATCTTGTAGGGTTATATTTTGAGTTGTCATCAAATGTCATTTCCCATGCTAAAGGCATACCCAATGTTGGTGAAAAATGGTTCAAAAGATAAAAGTTAGAAATGAGCTACTATGAGCCATTTGTCAAGTCTAGATACAAAGAAGGTTGCAAATCTATTTTTCCTTTTTCACACTTGTTGGAGAGGTATGTACCCTTGATGAGGGTTATCATGAAATATTTAACCTGTGAGGGAAGGTACTCTAGACTCTACTCCTATCATATCAGATTACTCATGCACTTTACTAGTGTTAAAATACTTCATTTACCCTACTACCTATATAGGAATATTGACAAGATGTCCTCTGTTGTACAAAAGAGGAACTACTCCCAGCAAATGCAAAGTTTGTTCCATCACTCTTTGATCAAGATGGTTGTGCTACATCAATTGGATCAAAAGGGCATACCATGGGAGGTGTTCATTGCTCATGAGGTCTTCACAAACCCACACCCCCATCATCAGCAAAAATTTCCCTCATCATCCCATCCTCCTTCCTCACCCTCTCCTAATGCATCAGCCAAAGAAGAAAGTGACCAAGATGAACCATCAATGGGAATGAAGGAGAGGGCAAAGATAAATCAAGCAATGATGAAGAGGACAATAAAGAAGAAGAAAATGAAGAGGTAGGGGGCAGTGATAACGATGATGATGTTGAAGATGAAGAGGAAAAAGACAATATGGACACAAAATAAGGAAGTGGTAGTGAAAAATCAAGTGACAAAGAAACAAATAATGATGCTAGGGACAACAGTGAAACTCAAAGCCACAATGACAGTAAAAACAGTGAGGTTCCTAGTAGTGATAGGGGCAATGATGATGTTGGAAACAAAGAGGATAGTGATGAAGCATATAACATGGAAACTGATAACAATGATGATGCTAATGATAGCAGTGACACCAAGGACTGAAATATCAACTTCTAGCAGATGAAAAACAGTGCTTCAAAACACCAAGGATAACCCTACAACCTATGAAAACCTAATGACCTAGTGGGAGGCCCCTTTGACTTGATCTTTGACTAAAAATTTGGCTTGGGGTCTTCAGGTGTAAAAAAAAGAGTTTTTGACAAATTGATGTACTGAAGATCCAAAATTCAATGTACTTGATTTATCTAAAGAACCTACAGAGATAGTTTTGAGACCATCAATGCTCTAGGCACCTAGTGAACATGAGAAGGAGCAGGCTGTTTGGAAATCCTAGATGGAAAGTGGAGGGGTTAGGCAGAGGCAAAACAGAGTGCTGAGGTTATGGGTGGGAAAATAGGATAAAGATGAGTGGCATGAGCCCATGAGGGGTCTTTTAGGAGTGGTAGTCTAACTAGGGAATGGTAAAGTAGTAATATAGTGAAGATTTTGTTTTAAAGATAATGAAGGCAGTGAGATTTCTAAAACTCACAATATTCATGAATCTTGTTTTTAGAAATCTAGGACAAGTATTTGGTCATCTACAAATAGCAAAAATTACTGACGACTAACAGAGTATACTTGTACACAATGAAATAACCTATTATTGGGATGCTTCCCTTATTTTTTACGACTTTTTATTTTTGGGCTAGTTTGTTGGGCCAACGACACTATTTTTGTACTCAGACATATACATTGTGGCATATATATATATATATATATATATATATATATATATATATATATATATATATATATATATATATATATATATATATATATATGAGAGATTTTTTTTGTAGCTATACATGGTGTGTCACCTGTTTCGGTTTATGTATGATGTTATGTTGATGGATATCTATATTTTTGGTTTTTCATGTATGATGGTTTATTCGAGACGCATTCCGGTTTAGGATATTGTTAGCTATGTGATCAGCTGTTCGGTTTTGACTTCTAGGTACAAGTATAAATGTGATATAGTCAAACTGCCTGCTTAATCTTTGTGCACACAAATGTTTTCTAAACAGATGTGTATGTCTTGTCTCAAATGTTTGGTTTAATTGCGACACTACTAGTAACTGGGAATCAAGGTAGACATGCATATGGCGTATGCCCTAGTGGATGGAATCACGCATAAGTCTGATGACGATGTCATATTCTTCCTAATTTTTTGTTGCTGGACCGATGTACACACCGTTTGTGGAAAGTTGCAATCGGTTAGGGTGATAGATGACCCAGGCAGCTACGACTAAAATTTGAGACTATCATGATGCTCCATTGGAAAATCCAAAAAATGGTTCAGGTTGGCAATCCATGGCGGCACTTTGAGCGTGTTTAATAAGTCTTTTGGTCAAAAAATTTCAATGGTTGGGTTTTGTGTACTTTCACTCTAGGGAAGGGTCGTCTTGGCCCTTATGGGTGAAATTTCTTGAGGTAAAGGCCATTGACGGGGTTGCTAAGGCATGTCTCGTCGAGTTCTATCAAGATGTATGCACCTGTTGAAGGCAATTTTTGATGATGTAGGGTCCTTTCCACAATGTTTCAAAATTTCCTGGCTCTAGGGCTTCTTTTGAGACATCATAGCGGAAGACTAATTCTCCCTCGGTGAATGAGCGAGGGGTGATGCTGTGGTCGAATGATGCTTTTACCCTTTTCTTGTGGGCCTCATTGTGTTACAGTGATTGTCGTCAACTTTCATCGACAAGCTCTAGTTGTTATAGGCATTGTTCTAGAGGCTGGGTGTCATTGAGTAGTTCTATAGCGGCATGGAAATCTGGGATGTTGTGGAAATCAATGAAAAAGTGCAAGGTACGTTGATCTTTTGTGACAGGAATGGGGTGGAAATATTGGGATGTGGGGGAGGCTGCAATCCTATTGCTAATATGTGTTGATACAAATCGTATATGGTGGATTGTGTCATCAACGTTCAGTGGCGAGAGAATATCCATCACAGAAGTTTGTGTAAGTGCAAAGTTAGGTTCCCCGTTAGGATGGTCAATTTCTGGTAGGTAGAAATTGTGCCTGCCACAGAGGTGACTGAATGTTTCCATTAGCAAGCATACCTTTGGTCTGTGATTTTGGCCAATGCAGATAGTGCATGGTATCACTGAGCCAATGGAGTAGATTGTGTGAGATTCTACACTACTCATTGTCCCTAATGTGGATGCTTGGAAAGGGTCTGTTGTAGAAGAGGTTGTCTTCTGCTTCCATTTCCATATTGTTGGCTTAGGTGTGTCCACCTCTTTGGGGGAGTGTAGACTCAACGCTACTTTTTCCATTCTCAACTTGGGGAGGTGCACACATTTAATTGTATGGTGAAAGTGTGAAAAAATCCGGCAATAGGTACACGTCATCTTCTCTTGCTTTAAGAGAAGTTTTCGAGGGAGAGAAGAGAATATATGAAAATTTTTTACAAGGTGCTTCAGTTCTCTGGACTAGTTGACCCGATGGTTGTTTAGGTCACACATTCCACATCCTATCCTAGGCTTGGTCGGAGTCATGCTTTGTTGGTGTGTCGTCTTAGTTTGCATGTTATGCCATTGTGGGGGTGGGGATGTTGACCCAACGATGTACTTTTTATGCCATTCCCGAATTTCATCCTATCTCTTCTCTATGGTATGAATCATGTTGATGGTGTGACAAAGTTACGAGGCATAAGTACAATGCCTCTCATAATGATTTCCTTGACATATAAGGAAAAATATCCTTGATATGAGGGTTTCGTCGTGCTAAGTTTGAGGTCTAGCGGGGAACCAGAGTCATAACACTGCTAAATCAGGACAAGTGGTGACCGCATGATTGGGCATTTTGCATAACGTGCATGTTGGTCTTCTCTGTAGAGAGCGGTTAGGGGTAACTAGGGGTTCCCTGATCGGTCACTTTTCAGCTGACAAGAACATGATGGATCTGCTCATCACATCTTCCTGGGTTGTGGAGTTGTCCGTGGACTCTGTATCCATGTTGTCTTCTTGGGAGAGGCGAACTATGGCAGAGCGTAAGCTAGTGAGGGCTAGCTAGAATCGGGGGATATAGTGACAATTCTCCAAAAGGTGATTGTCGACGCATAATGGACATGTGAATTGCGTTGCCTGCAATCCAATGTAGTAAACCCTTTCGATAGGATATCCTATGTGGATGAGTTCCAAGGCTGTGCACTCTTTGAGGAAGTGACCACATTCATCACATAGCGTGCAACATATAACGGGCATGATTGGGTGTCTTTCTTGTGCCCTTCGCTATTCCTGTAGGTATAGGATGGTACGAGGTTCATTTTTGGATGCTTGGGTGGAGGGATCCTCTTGATAGGATTGTTCGATGGCATGGAAGGCATCCCTATATCATGGGATATCTAGGCAATGATGGGTATAGTGCCTGTAGTTGCTGCAGAGAATGCATGGGTGATTGGTATGCAACATTTTTCCTTTAACTCTGGTGTTAGGTTCCTTTTTACGAGAACGCGACATCTTGATGTATTTATCAGGGCTAAGGAGCGTTTTTAATTCATCCAGCTCTGGAAATATGTGGGTAGGGTGACCTATTACGTCACATATGGCGCAGACTGGTAATGTCTATTCTATGGTGGGGGTCACCATCTTCTTTCCTCTCTTCTCGGTTTTCTTAGCCATGATCACCAGTTTTGCAATGGGAATTTCCTTTGCAAGGGTGGTTTGGACTATTTCTTGGATGGGTGGGGGCTCCTCGAGACTGAGGGGCTTCAACCTTGTGGTAGTGATGCTAATGGCTCCCATTCCTGTAGGGGGGATGAGATACCATACTGTTATTTCCAATGAAATATTTGGTAACGCCAGTGTTGCCAAAACCTGCTGGGAGATGAAACCCACTAGGGGGTAGAGGAAAGGGGTTTGGGAAGTGGTGTAGGCTAGGGAGGCTATCGGGGCTAATGACTTGGTGCCATTACTGCTTATGTTTTTGTCCTGACTAACTTCGGCACTTGATGTGGACATCATGCACACCAAAGCCCTTGTGACATCAGGTGATGACTTAGGGATAATGGGAGGATCTCCTAGGAATGACCCTAGAACAGAGGACAGTTTGAATTGGCCGGGGCCATGTTCTTGGTACCGTAAAAGCACATCCGAGGATGTATCTACATAGGGTAGGATTACATCAATGTTTAATTAGGGGTTTCTTCTCATTATGCGTCAATTGGTGGACAGTAAGGATGTAGTCCTCGTGGGGGAACATCATAATGCGGAAGACGAAGGAGGCTATGGTAGACATGGCGTACATGTACCTCCACCCGAGGAGTATATTGTAGTCTAATGAGCGCCCAAGACATCAATTTCTATGTGGACCATATTTTTGGTTAAACAGACTGGGACATTTTGGTAGAGGCTGACGGGGGTCGAAGGACGACCCTTGTATGCTCTAAGCGTGATGACTGTGGGTTTTAGTTCAGGAGACCCTAACTTCTGCCAAAATTTTTTGGACATGATGCATGTGGATTCACCCCCATATATGACACATCAGTGAATAGTGATATTCTAGACTAACACTGGTATCTGGAAGGCGACCATGGAAGGAAGCCTAGGGGTGGCTTTGTCTAAGTCAAAATCCATTAGGCGTGTATTGGCAGGGTCGATATCACCTAACACAGAAAGTAGGGCTTTCTGTTGTTTTGGGCATGACTGTAATATTTCCAGAGCTGACATAGCATTGGGTGATTGTGCTAAATCATCCATGATGCTATAATTATGGGTCGCTTTGGAGTAGTTTCCTACTCGCCTATTAATTCCCTTCACCATCTTTGGCAATGGTTCTATAGGCATATTTGAAATGGTCAAGGGTGAAGTCAGTGCACTGGTACTTGCCCCTGACGTATTGGTGTCCAGTTGGAGTTTCCTCCAGCCTGGGACCAAGGTGGGCCTTGCTGGTTGTTGCTCCCTTGTCCAAGATACCCTTTTGGATTGTTTTTTTATTTTTTCTTCACCAGGTTAGGAGGGTAGTTCTCCTGGTTATATTGGTGTGGTTGGTTTTGGGATGACTTCACAAAGTTCACCTATGCATTGGTCTGCATAGGTGGGTCATGTGCTGGGGACTGAGCATGACACTGTCCCTGGTTTTCACCTGGCTATTGGAGGGGATCTCTTCTGTTAGTGTTTCTCTTTGCATACTGGGTCCCCTGAGCTGGAGGATAGGGTCCTCTATGGTGATACGCTTGCACCCTATTGGTCAAATTTTTTTGAGGCATATGATGACTTTGAAATCCGGTTTGGCACATGTTATGGGTAGAACTATGTGTGTAACTAGGATTTTGACTGCTGCAGCCTAAGTAACCTTGGGTCATTGACCCAATTAGCTCATCTGTAGAGTTTGATGCACCTGGAAATTCTTGATAAGTTTGCAGGCATGGGACGTTAGGAAAGATGTTGTAAATGTATCCTGACTATGTATAAATCAGTTCAAGATTTTGGGCTTTACTAATTGTATCCTCTTTGAATATGAAGCCTGTGCACCACATCCTTGAGGAAATATCTGAAGTAAGAGTTTTCGGGAAAAATTCTAAGAACTCAATTGTAGAGTTTTAGTTTTTACATAAACTACAACGCGCCTCCATTGTGGAGATGGTCCAAGATTATAGACGACGGTTTGCCTAAAATGTGTTAGTAATTCCATTTTGGAATCATTGGGTAACTGAAAATATGTTATGAACGTGGTAGCAAGGGCGCTAAAGGTTCCATGTGATGTAGAGGGTTTCTCCACGTACCACTTTGTGGCTACTCTTGTAAGAGTGTGTTGAAATAATCTCAATCGAATAGTGTCATCAATGATACTATCCGATGAGCACCATAGGTGAAAGGTCATGACATGATTACCTGTGTCTTCTACTTACTTGCGTTTGAATTTTGGAATATCTGAAGGGAGCTTCATGGGCATGGGAGGCCATGTAGGATTTTGTGCTATGGGGTCATTCATTAGCTTGGTTAAATTGGGTATATTCAACGAAGTTAAGAAAGGCGACTGGGAGGCTGACACTATTGCAATGTGCGAAAACAAAAAGTTCTGGTTAGGAAGACAGTTGGTCTGCAACATACCCTATTGTGTATTCAACTGGCTTCCTGGATGGGATGCACTCCTCTACCCCCTACGGGCCGTGGGAGGAGTGGTGTGTGGTGTGGCATTGTGAGACCGACTAGGTATCCCATCTACGGCTGCCCCAATAAAGGACAAACCAATAATGGCGGCAGTGTTCTGTATTTGATGCCTGAATGGAAAAAGACCTGGAACCCCTCCCGGTAATGGGGGGAGGTACAAAAGATGCCTAGATCGACAAGGTCCCATTGGCTCCATCCTGGTGTCGAATAGGTCTAGTTTTTGGAAAATTTTTGAGATGATAGAGTCTATGATCAAAGCAAAATTATGGTCACATACATAAAACAAAGCAAAAATAAAATAAATTTTCCCTTTAAAATAATCTATGTGATCAAGCAATCAAAAAAAGTGGTTTTTGTTTGTTTGCGTATGATACTCAAAATCCAAGAAGACCTATTCATCCTCACACACTCAAATATAACTGGGCCTTGAGAATATTTCTTGTGAGTGCTGACACAACGTCCCGTAAGAGCTGGCGATGCCCCCAGTCAGCTGAAGAGAATCTACCAAGGTAAGGGTAGAGGCTCTGGTGCTTGTCTGCACCGTCATCTATAGTGAAAGAATGCCCTAGTTTTTTTCCACTAAGAACCACCATCCCACGTGAGCATTCGTGTCTTGGGCTTCTTGGTAAGTCAGCTAACAGTAACAAGTATCAGCCGGGTTAGGTAACCCCAACTAATACAACACGCACTGCACCTAATCCTAACCCCCTCTGAAACAGGTCATTGTCACACTCGGGTTTTCTTTGCCGTGGGCTGATAGGTGGATTAGAAGCTCCCTAAATGGAAAAATTCTATATTTCAAGATGAAGTATGATCAAGGAAGCTTATTAGATGCCTACACCCTTGATCTTGACTTAAGCTATAATTTCTTTTATGGCCCCTGTGGGGAGAAATTAGTGAGTTTGGTTAAGTTAGTTTTAGGTGTCTTTGCTTCGCTTAGTGGGTGAGTGTGTGTGAGCATAAAGTGGACAAGCACATAGTTTGAACATTTGGATATGCAATGATCCTTTTCATTATCCCCTATTAAACTATGTTGTATTGTTCCTTGCTCAAAAGAAAAACATGTGCGGATTATGGGCCATTTTCTATTTTTCCTAGTTAATCTATGTGATCAAATAGAGGGAGATGGCGAGTTGTGAATAGGGAGCATTCATATGCTTACCTAGGATCACCGAAGGGTGAAAAGGTAGCAGATATTACTTGCTCTTCTATAAACAATTCAATCCTAGTCCCTAAGATCCTAGTGAAAAAATTGAACTAAACTAATAACTTCTACACTAGGAAAAAAAAAAAAATTAGCTACGCATGCATGGTCTTGGGCCACTTACTTTGGCTAATTATCTAAGTGTGTTGGTACCAAAATTTGAAAAACATAAATTTTTCAGAATGCAAGTTATTTTTCCCCCCTACTTAAACAATGTGTGAACTTTGCAAAAATCAACTTGAAATAAAAATGACACTAAGCCTATGAAAAGCAGCTAAGAGTGAGCTATAGCAAGCTATGAGGTACTACAACCAGTGTTGGCAGGTGTATTAGGGGCTGCCAAGAACTTTACAAGCAAGGAAAGATAGAGACATGGGAGAAATTTCTCATTCTATATTTTGTGCGCAAAAGGCTAAAACAGGCGTGATGTCTGCGTGCGGGTCAACTCTGAACGCACACCCTAGGCGCGTCCGTGGGAGGAAAAAGCGTGCAAAGTCCTACAAAATAAATTTTTGGAGTTGTTCTGCTTCAGTCTGTCACTTTGGGATGATCTAGGGACTGCAAGAGAAATCAGGGGAAATTTAGCTCCACTCCATAGCACAGACAGAGGTCTCTACAAAAAAGGCACAACCACATAAACTTGGTAATAAACGTTGGTGGAGTCACCAATCCTGTTCGAGTGTATTTGGTGCACGTATGTACGAAATCACACCAACTTAAGGGTTGTGGTATACCCGCTTAAGTTATTGGTAATAGGCAGAAAAATAAGTGGAGTCAAGCAAGTTAGTGGAACAAACTAGAATCATAAGCATACTATATAGAGAAATAACATGCATATATAAACTAAAACTAAAAAAAATAAACACAAGATCTGAAAAGAGTCAAACGAAAACAATAATGCAAACGGTGGATCTTGGCCCCTCTTATTGAGCGTTGGTAGTAATAAGAGTGAAACTTTACCTTCTTTCCAAAGGGCCCCTAGAACATGGGTTCTAAGTCCCGACGCAAGGATATTTTTATTCCAAGCTTGCCTCGGTGCAATCTCCCTCTCTCTCTACTGTGATGGACTAAACTTGTTGGATGGCCAACAATTGAGTCCCCTCTATCTTCAGCTTCGGCTCACACACTACTGGTATTTCTTGGACAATTCTGGCCAGCATAATAATCTGTTCACAAGTTCTTCATCTCATGGTGGCCTTATATAGGATAATTCAAATCCTCCTTCCTTCTCTTGGTACATTGTGGATGGTAACCCAAGAGAGGGGTATGATTCCTTTGTGTGGTCCAAATATTCCATTGTGTGCCCACTTGATGTTTAAGGAGGCATTAGTGGCTATCCTTAGGTGCTTCAAGTGAGGAATAACTTGTCCTATGCTTTGTGTGGTGCTGGAAAATGACATTTCACCACTCCCAGGATTGTGCACATATTGGGAAAAAAAGCGCGCAAAAGTGCTCTTCACAAATGATTATACGCGCAAAGAGAATTTAAGACTTGTTCAAATTTGATTTTCCTAAGACCTTAGAGATTTTTAAATACTTTCCATATTCTGTAATGTCTTCCATCCCTATAAATCCTTTTTCTGGGCATTAATTAATGTTGGCTTCTACTGTATGATTTTCCAGTGTTAACAACCAGCTATTAGAGTAGGGATATTCAGTCAAAGATGAGGTCATCTACTATCATGGTAGGATCTTCTTATCTAGAGCTTCCAAGCTCAAGGAGAAGTTGCTACAAGCAGCACATGAATATTTTCTCTTCAGCCAAACTTATTCCATGGGAGCCTACAACACCATCATGGAAGGATACACTTGGGAAGGCTTTGAAGAAGAGATATATCAGCATTTGAAGAGATGCATGGATCATGTGGAGATGGAGGAGATACATAACTCTTTAAAGGAGTTATCACAACCACCTCTTTCCTCTTTGGGAATGAGAGGGGATCTATATATGAGCCACTCCATTTGTATGAGCAGAGATTATGGTAAGGAACATGTTTATGTGCATGATATTTTACTTGATGATTATTTTCACTCCTTTACCATATATGTGCAGGTCATTGCTCCAAGTAGGAGCATTCTTCCTTACAAACTTCATGGCCAACTTTGGGCTATAAAAATTGTTGAGCATGGCCACTCCCTAGGAGGATATAGGGATATTTTATATCATTTTAGGTGTGCACCAAAGGCACCAAACATTTCTCATCTTTTCAAAATTTGTGAGAAGACTATGGCAGCAAGTAAGTGGTGGGGAAACCACTTACCATATCATTATCTGATGCAGTTAGGAGATATACTGTGTTGGTTCCACATGTGGGACTATGATATACCTCCATTTTTTAATATTATTGTTTATATGTACTTGGTTTTGATCCCATACATTAATGATGTACTTATTATTATTATGGTAATGAATGGAGGAAGGATGGGAGAATTGAGCATGACCTTTGGGAGAGAGACTCTCCATGTTTCTTATCCTACATGTTTTAGGGAGAACATTGTGCAAAACCATGATTACTTCATTAGGACTTTTGCTTCCTTGCGGGATGAGTCATTTGCATCTCATGAGAACTTGGGAGAATCATGTCATGGAGGGATGGATTGGGAGACACTTGGCTTATGAGGGAAGCTTATCACATGTAGGTGTCACCAATGGAGGAGGAGAAGAGTTGCAGCACTCACCTTTATAGTTGCTTGAGGACAAGCAACATTTGGGAGGGGAGGACTGTAATATTCCCAATTATCCATGAGTTAGTTGGAATATTAATTTTCGTTTTTGCTTCATTGTTTGATGAATAAGAGGATATGGAGATCCATAAATCTCCTTAATATGAATAAAATCAATGCCAATGTGAAAGGAGGACATCTTGGAAGCTTAATTGAACACCCTTGTGTGTGAAAAGGGGATTGAACACCTAGACAGGGTCAACTTTGACCAAATCAAAAACGTTGTCATGGAGTAGTGGCATTCATTAAGGGACAATGCAATTTTAGTTGGAGAATTTTTGCATGGAAGTAGTGTCTGAAATGAGTGGGGCCTGGGGTTAGAAATCTCATCACTTATATAAGGAAGAGAATGGTAGCCATATTCAATCATGTTATGTTTATTATATTTTGATATATGGTCTGTTTATGCATATAGCTTTCTTTAGCTTTTTAGCGAAGATTGCGGTGTTGTTTAGCATAGGGTGTTCCCGAGTAGGAATCCCACCTCTTTCCTTGAGAAGCCTCTAGGAATATATTTACACTACATTCCACATTCAGGCATCAGACCAAGGCTTCAGTCTTAATGTACAGTGCAGTTCTTGTTGAGGTTTTGTGTTGTGTTGATCAAAATTGGGTCATGGACCTAATTGATAGCTAAAATTCAAAGTTTTCGGAAGTGTGCCAAACCCAAGCAACCAAATAGATCTCGTCTTCCTGATTCCAATGCTGTGAATGATTCGAAGAACTAACACCGTATGAAGAAGTTATCGTAGTTTGAAAAGTCTAGTAAACTAAAAAATTTGGCCTTTGACCAAGTTTGACTTGGATTGGGAAAATTTTAAAAGAGAAGATTCTAGGGAATATTCCTAGAATATTCCTCAAAATATTACCCTAAATATATCCCAAAATATTCCATTTAGTACAACCATCTCTTGACACTTGGCATTGTATGATTTGGCATTGGATTGAATTTTGGAATTTTGAACCAATAGGAGGCTACCACGTGGCAGGCCCAGAGCCTACCACATGGCCTAGAAACGTGGTATAAAATTTGGGGTAGACTCCCCAGGAATTGACCAACTGGCCTCCTACCTGCAGTGCCCGTGATTTACCGTTGGAGTGCTTGTTGGTTCTTAACAACTAACAGTTAGCAGTTGAATTTATTATGTTATAGTTTTCGGTTTGGGGGTTTGGGAGGCCAACCCCAATGGGCCAGCCCCCCCACCCCCCATATGACCACCAACCCGTGATCCAGGGCTAATCACTTACCACAACGGTCAAAGATTTTTCTTCTCCACATGTCGTTTAAATGAAATTTTTGTTAACAGTTTACGCTAACAATTTGAAACCTCTACCGACGGGTCCACTTGACGGTTAGCCAAACCATGGTTATTTTGGTCACATGTCCAACAACAAAATTTAATGTTGTGGTTTTCTCGACAGTCATACTAGTGGAGTTTTTGGAGCGTGCCCAAGTCTAGGTTTGTTTGCCAAATTTAACAGTAGATAACTGCGGTGCTCCAAAATTATTGGAGCTTCTTTAGGGTCATTGGGCAAAATGACTTCAGGCTCTATCTGGAGCTAAATTCTCCCAATTTTAGAGTGTCAATAGTCAATTTAGACTATCTCCAACATTATAGACTCAATGAAGTGGGTTTCAGATCCATCAGAGAACTTTTGAGCATGTTTTTTCTTCAGTGAAGTTCAAGGGGCCACTAGGGCCACCAGCAGGCAGCAACAGCTTGAGGCCTAGCCAGGGGAGCTAGAGGCCTTATTCAGAAATCCAATAGTCAATTTTGGATGTTTCATATTTTACGGAACTAATGGTGTGGCATTTAGAGCTTGTAGAGTAATTTTTAATGCCAATATGCTTCAGTGAAGTTCCAAGGACCATCAATGCCACCTTTTGCCAGCAACAGTTCGTGGCCAAACCAAGGTAGCTAGAGACCTTATTCACTGAACCAATAGTAATTTCTGATTGTAATAAACATTATGAATCCATTTATGGAGGTTTCAGAAGATTTTGATTACTTCTAGAGGTCTAGAACCCATCAGAGAAGTTTTTAGTGACCCTAGTGACAAGGGGTGCCGACAGGTGTTGGAGGCGAAACCGGAGTAGCCGGAGGCCTTTTTCAGTGAAAAAATAGTCTATCATGACTAATTTTGGCATTATGAATCAAATGAAGGGATTTTAAGAGCCATTTGAAGACTTATAGATCTTGATAAGTTGAATGGAAGTTTTGGGCAGCCTAGGGAAAATTGTGGAGGAAGGCCTAGTTTGGGGATGCAGTGCTCATTTGTTTTGAGCAAATGAATAGTCTAATTTTGGTTTTTGATGTGTGCTGAAGATATTAGGTGAGGTTTTAGGGATAGAAATAGAATTATGAAGAATTTAGTGCCACGAAGAAGCTTAGTGTAGCTCAGAGCACTAACAGAAGGAATCAAGTCTACGGGAGCCTAGAACTGTTTGCAGAGTGAGGAAAACCATGAAAGGGATATAGATGGAATTCTAAGCCATTTGGTTCAGTTCAGTAACCATTGCAGTTAAGTGTGGAACTTTTAAGAGAAACTTTTCCATAATTCCAAAGAGCCAATTCAGGATGACAAAAGCTCAAGGAGGCGTAGCCCATGATATTCGGGTGAACTCCAAGATTAAATTTATTGTTATGTGATGTGGATTTTTATTTGCTAAATTATATTGCTGTTACACATGTTTAATTTCAGCAAAAAAAAATGGACTTATTAAAAAACATACACCTATTTCAAGTAAAAATTTCTGCAAAAATCAAGTACAAGCTAGATATTTTATTTGTTTAACTAAGTGGGAGGTTCTTGAAAAGAATAACAAGTTATCCAACCCATTTTCAGATCAGGTTGATATCGAAGCACTTTGTTTCTTGATTGACAGAGCAATAGTTTGCTTGTTGACTTGAAGGTGTTTGCACTGTTTAAAATAATTTGACTTTTTGACTGTTTGCAAACTAATTGTTGCTTGAGTTTTCTATAGGTGAAGGGAAAGCTACTGATAGCTAAGTCTAGAAGAGGACAAGAAAGAAGAAAGGATGTAGGCATCTTCCTTACCCAAAGGACCTCAAGGAAACCCTTGAAGCAGAAGAGGGTTTGTTGTTTGGTGTTAGGTCCCTATATTACTAGTGTAGTCCCTTATTGTTGTTAGTGTAACCCCCTTATTGTTATTTTTGTATCTCTATAATCACAATATTGTTATTATTGTGCCCTTACATTATTTTTGTTAGGTCGGCTAGGATTATATTTTGACCCCATGGAGTCCTATATATAGAAGGAGGTTTCGGTCATTTGTATCATCCAAGAATTGTTCATTTATGTAATGTATTATAAGTTTCCCCCTCGAAGTGGATGATTTCTAAGGTGTTGATCTCTCTTTTCTTCTATTTTTGGATTTGTTTTCATAACATTTGGTATCAGAGCTTTGGATTCTAGGGTTTCGCTGCTCCAAACAGGTCATCGTGGAATTTTCGCTATAACTTTGTTTCTATGAAGGTTCAGAAGCTAAAATTTTTACAAAGTGAAGCTGAAATCCTGAGGAACATCGTGTAAAAATTTCAAATCTTGGTTTGCAATATTTGCGGAGACTCGATTTGTGGAAGTTAGAGTTCTTTTAGGCTCCCGAATTTCACCTAAAATAGGTCTTTGTGGAATTTGCGCTATAACTTGTTTTCTACGAAGGTTCAGAAGTTGAAAGTTTTATAGAGCAAAGCCATAATCCCGAGGAACTTCCTGTAAACATTTCTGACCTTGGTTCACAATAATTTTGGAGATATTATTTGTGGAAGTTAGTGTTTCTTCAGGCTCTTGAATTTCATCTCAAAGAGGTGACCGTGGTAGAATTGTCATAACTCTCTCTTTGCATGTCGGATTGGAATTATGTAAAATGTGGCCGCAATTAAATTGAATTTAGTTTCATTTATATCAATTTTAGAGCTGAAGGATGAAACAGTGACACGTGGCACATCGTACAATTTTGCTCTTCTGAACCAGTCCATAACTAGGTCCTTGTGAAAGATTGGGAATAACTTGGTCTTGAAGAATCCAAATCAGGTCAAACCTATGGCATTAGAAAGAAGATTTAGAGGGCTACGACATGAGTGAATTTTAGATATTGAATATCCAAAATCACAGATATAATTCAGTTTCAATATCGAGTGCCTCAAAAGCAAGAAAAAGGTGTGTATTTTTTTCGAATTTCATAAGTCTTGTTTGAAAAATCAGTTTGAATTGATTCCAAGGGCATACTGTAAAATAGATACCAATATTGGATTGTAAAATTCCCCCTAAAAGTAATTCAACACCAATTAATCCTTCATAAGGCTCTAATATGACTCATGAAGACGAATAACTACAACATGACATATCAAAATTACAAGAGAAAGTGCACCAAATTTCGCTCTCGCAAAGATCAACAAAAAATGAAATGGAAGTTTTGAAGAAAAGTGTGGAAACTAAGATGGATAGTTTGAAGAAAGGCATGGATGGAATGGAAATTCACATGGAAGTTGGCATGGAAGCTAAGATGGATGACATGGAAGCTAAGATCGATGAAAAAATGAAAGACAACATGGAAAACATGAAGAATGATCTAAAAGCGGACATGGAAGGTTTGAAAAAGTTGTTACAAGAAATGTTTCCTAATGGCGAAACGATATTAGAGGAAACTCATGATGAGAACAAAATAAATGTTAATCATGATTTCATAAACTCTAATGTTGGATGGAAGAACCACCATATTCCAAAGATGGATATGAGGAAGTTTGATGGCAAGGATCTCGTAACATGGATACTATAGATGGAGCAATATTTTGATCTCAATAATGTGAAAAACACACAAAAGGTATGCATTGCAACTTTACATTTAGAACAAAATACATTTGTATGGTATTGATGGCTTTGCTCCTGTAAAAAAATTGTCACTTGTTCAATTTTTACGGAGGAAATGATAGCGCATTATGAGGATACAAAGAGAAACACCTTCTTTAGCCAATTCATAAATCTCAAACAAAAGGGTTCAATGGTGGAGCACATTGAGGAGTTCCAAAAATTGAATATAAGGGTAACTGATATTCCAGAGGAACACAAGATTGATGTCTTCATAGGGACTTTAAAGGATAACATCAAACATGAGGTTGTCATTTGGGAACCTGATTCATTAGAGAAGGCATTCAGGTTGGCAAGAAAAATTGAATGTAAAATTATGGCAACAAGGAAGCCTACCACTCACATATATAATGATGGAAGTGTTTCTACTCCAAGACTTCCAAAACCTACAAGGTTGACACCACAACAATTGGAAGAAAAAAGAGCGAAAGGGTTTTGCTATAGTTGTGATAGCAAATACACTAAAGGTCATAAGTGTACCGAGAAGAAATGATTTTACATAGATTGTGAAGAGGAGGAAGAAAATGAAAAAGAAGCTTCAAAATAAGAGGATACACACCAAGAACCAACCCTAGAAGAAGAAGAAATGAGTTTGACCATATTGTGTAATGCATTGGTAGGAATTACCACTCAAACTCTCAAGATAGAAGGACATATGAACAAGAAAAAGGTAATAGTGTTGATTGATTCGGGTAGTACCCATATTTTTATTCATTGTAAGGTAGCCAAGGAATTGAATTGTTTCCTATACCGACCACTGGAATTTCAAGTGATGGTTACAAATGGAGGAACTATAAATTTCTTTGGAAAATGCCATAATATCAAGCTAACCATGGGGGAATATGTATTGAATAGTCCAATGAATTATATTCCAATGGGAGGTGCTGATGTTGTACTAGGAGTACAATGGTTACAATCTTTGGGGATGATAACTTTTAATTTTCAAGAAATTTTCTTGAAATTTTTTTAAGAAGGAAAGGAAGTTGAATTAAGCGGTATCACAGGGAAGCCGGGAAAGATAACAAGCTCTAATTTCATGACAAATCTTCTGAAGAAAGAACAACGAGGTGTAATTTCACAATTATTCTCACTATAAGTTCCAACATCAAAATCATTTATTTCTCCAGATCTCCAAAAAGTCTTGGACAATCATTCCAAGGTGTTTGAAACTCCCAAAGGACTCCCACCTATTCCTGATCATGATCATGCTATTCATTTGATTCCAGGAAGTGTCCCTCCAAACATGAGGCCTTACAGATATCCTTACGTCCAAAAGAGCGAAATTGAACGTATGATTGCAGAAATGTTAGAGGCTGGTATAATTGAACCTAGTCAAAGTTATTTCTCTGCTCCAGTGGTATTGGTGCACAAGAAGGATGGATCATGGTGCATGTGTCTAGATTATAGGGAGCTCAATAAGCTCAATATTAAAGATAAATTTTCCATTCCTATGATTGATGAATTATTGGTTGAATTACATGGAGAAATTTATTTTACAAAGTTGGATTTTCATTAAGGATATCATCAAATTGAATGAAGACTGAAGATATTTCTAAAATAGCATTTCAAACTCATGGAGGTCATTATGAATTTTTTGTCATGCCTTTTGGCCTTACCAATGCACCTTCCACATTTCGAGGGTTGATGAATTCCATTTTCAAACCCTTCATTTGAAAATTTGTGCTAGTATTTTTTGATGATATACTAATCTACAGCAGGTCTTGGAAGGATCATGTTTAACATGTTGACAGGGTGCTCAAATTATTGGAGGAGAAACAATTATATGCAATAACATCCAAATGTTTCTTTGGAGTACAAGAGGTGGAGTATCTAGGTCATATTATATCTCACGAGGGTGTTAAGGTAGACCCTAACAAAATTAAAGCCATTAAGGAATGGAAAGTCCCCATAACCATAAAGAAGTTGCAAGGATTTCTGGGGTTAACAAGGTATTATCACAAGTTTGTTAATGTAATGTCCCAAATGGGGAAATTTCTGCAATGCCGGGAATATCTTGAGATATTCCTATTTTTTCCCACCTACGGGAGTATTAAAAATCAACATTGAACTATTTCAGAGATTGAATACTGGGGAATTTACTGGATATGTCATCTTCACAAGGAAGAATGAGATCCAGAGGCTACCTGGCCCACTAGCAGACTCTTCCAATAGAACTTGTCAAGAGCTAATAATTCCCTTCATGGAATTTCTACACTAGCTGCCCATGACGACGTTGTATAAGGAAGCCAATGTGAAAATAAGGTAATACAGTGCTGGGATGCCTTGAAAAATATCTGATACCAACTCCCTGCAGAATATAAGCTCAAATAAATAACCCTAAGGGGGTTATACAGATCTCCCACCAACAAGTGTACTGACATAATGCTCAATGAGAGAATCTTTAGCAGTATTAAACTCCAACAAGTAGCAGCAGTTAAATAATACATCATATCATGTAAGAAGAGTACAAATATGATACAAAATGTGAAATAGCAAATAATATACAATATCCTTGAGGAAAAGACCTCTCAAGGTGAGTGCAAATCAGCCTCTAAGGAAAATGTACATAAACAAGAGAATACATTGCTGCATAAACCTAGCTACTCTATTTCTACGCAGTCTATGAGGGAAAATGACTAAAAATTGATATACATGAGATGATATGACATTAAAAGCTCAAATAAATATTGGGGAGCAAGATCTCAACCCCTGAAAACATTATTGCATCAATCCTCCGAAGGATTGGCTAAAATACATAAAACTAGAAAATGTCGAAGTTGCAGTGTAGCTACCGCAACTCAAATATAATACAATATAGGAGAAGGAAGAAGATGTTGCAATAAAAATGAAACCTCCTCCAATAATCTCCAAAGTGAAGGGGTTGATCCCTTTACTGAAGATTGCACTCACTAGTGCACAAAATGAATTGCTTGTACAAGCCACCTCTGAAGATAACATTGTAAGGGAAGGAGATTGCGCTGGGCATGACAGTAAACATATGGCTTGATGCCAAATCTTTAATATGAGCTCCAGAATCTCCTTTGCTGATCTCCTAGAGAAAGAGAAGGCCTCTCCTCTACAGAACAACTCCAGAAGTGAAATGGTGAAGGTCCCTCACTGCAACACCAACAACTCCAACGTTCTCTTGCTGCAAGAATATCGTAGTAGTTGCAAATGACTGCTTTGGCCTCAAGCCATGATGTGAGGAAGATGAAGAAAAATATCTCCATGGCCTCCCATGGAAGAGAAGGGCATTCCTAAACAGGAATCCCTCTTGTGCTAAGCAGCACCAAGTTGAAGAGAGCTTCAACTTTGAATTCTATTCTCAAAAAACTCCTCCAACAATAGCTCTCCTTCATCTTTTATGAAAGGCATGCATGGACCCCACTCACATTAGGTTTTCTCTCATTTTGAATTTCCCTCCATGCAACTACGCAATCTTCTTGTGGAAGCTTCTCCTTCTTGGGTACGTTGTTGACTTTAGTCAACCATGGTCTAGCTCACTTGCTTTTGACCCCTTTTCACACTTGCGCTGCTAACTTAAGCCACTTAAGTGAATTTTTGCACCATAAGAGTGTTTATTAAAATTCTACATGGGATCCCTCACCCATTTTATTCCCTTTTATTAAAATAAAAGTTAAATTAATGTTCCAAATACTTTATTGCAAAATTTGGAACATTATAGTTAAGAATTATGGGAGAATAGCAGCACCTCTAACAACATTGTTGAAGAAATATGATTTTTCATGGACTCTTGAAGCAGCTAAGGCCTTTCAACATATTAAAGAGGAAATGTACCTATCACCGGTTGTAGCTACGCCAGAGTTCAAAAAAACCTTTATTGTGGAATGTGATGCCCCAGGAAATGGAATTGGTGCCATTTTGATGCAAGAAGGAAGACCCATCTTTTTTTGAAAGTCGTCCTACCAAAGAAAAGTATTTACAGAAAGCTATTTATGAGAAGGAAATGTTGGCAATACTACATGCACTAAAGAAATGGCGACCTTACCTAATGGGAATACACTTCGAGGTAAAAACTAATCATGATAGTCTTAAACATTTTTTGGAACAAAGACTATCTTTAGAAGAGCAACAAAAATGTGTCACAAAGATGTTGGGTTATGACTTTGGAATCATCTACAAAAAAGGCAAGTTAAATGTTGTTGCAGATGCACTCTCAAGAAAGGATGAGGAGGTGGAAGAATTGCTTTGTGCCATTTCTATTATCCAACCAGATTGGATAACCAAAGCAAGGGATGAATGGAGGAAGGACGAAGAAGTGTGGACACTCATTCAAAAATTGCAGCAAGATCCTAGTACATCTGATACATTTAGTTGGAAAAATGATTCCTTATGGTACATGTAGAAATTTTAATACAATTATGTATTGTCGGATTGTCTTGATCTAACAATTATATGCCATTATTAAATACATAATCCTTCTATTTAAATCTTTGTGTAAATTTAATTGCCAATTGCAAACACATGAAGAAAAATCAATCACACATAACACAGATGTTTTACCGGGAAAGCAGAAATCTAAAAACCCCACTATCATATATTATGTATAAATCATGGAACATGAAACAATCTCATACAAAAATATACTCCAAGAGCTCTCAGTACAATATACAATCGTCTCATACTGTCATACAAAAACTGGCATAAACATGCACCAATTTACTACCTCCTCACAGCCTGCCTCCACTTCGCAATCCCTGCTGATCATAATCCCTGAATAAATGAGATACTGCCTTGCCTTGACTGGGAAATCCTCATTGGCATCTCCAATGTGTGTGTGGTTTCATGAGTGCAGCCACTAATGTCACAACAAATAGTCAAATTGTCCCTTTCACATATCTCTCAACTGGGTCTCCACTGGATCTGACATGCATGTAGTTAATAGTAGTAAATCTTTAGTTGCATGTGAGATCACTCCATGTGAATTAATTTAATATTTAATTCACTGATATCTGACTAGAGTATATTTAGTTACAACTAGCACAACTGAGTTTAACTCACTTAACTGAGTTAAACTACTTTACAACTCATAGAACTACACATCCAACTCTGTTACAACTTTGTATCACTCAGTTACAATGAAGTCCACTAGCATGTCCCACCAACCAACCTTTGAACTCGAAATTCCTTTAGTTAACTGGTTTTCCACATCAGTTAACTGAAATCAAGTGCTTCAAGAGAATAGATTATTATTTATTGTCTAATTATTATTAAGAGATAACAATAATCGACATGCATTCTATTTTTAGACATGAATTCCACGAAACAACTTCGCACATGCATTCCAAAAATAGATGCCCATCCATCCATATAATTTTCCCAACCATCTGTAAATAGATTACTACTAAAAATAGACTTTTATCCAAATTCTAAAAATAGACATATCACCTAAAAATAGCTTGCGGGCCCCACCTAGTCTAGGTGCTTAATTTTTACTAGGATCATCATCTTGTTGAATCTCAACACTCCCTCTCAACAAGAAAGGGATTATCGTTCACCCCGATCCTATCTCTATGGTATTCAAGTTTTCTCCTGGTGAGTGCCTTCGTTAGAATATCTACATCCTGATCTTCTGTAGGAATGTACTGAAGCAACATGATCTTCCATTGCACACAATCTCTGATATGATGATACTAGATATCTATATGCTTAGATCTATCATGAAACACATGATTAATCAAGAGTTTGATGCAACTCTGATTATCACAATGAATCACTGTAGGATCTAATGAGAACCGAACAAACCAACCTAGATCTTTCTCATCTAGATAGCCTCACATGCAGTTTGACTTGCTGCCATGTATCCCACTTCTGCTCAACTGAGTGCCACGGATCTTTGTTTCCTGCTGTACCAAGAAATAGTTGTAGATCCGATACTAAAGACCCCTCCTGATGTGCTCTTTCTGTCCGTTGGTTTGCCAACCCAATTTGCATCCGTGAAGCCATGCAACTTCACCTCATCCGTCTGTTTGTACCATAAGCCATACTCATATGTGCCCCTAAGATATCTCAAGACATGCTTGCCTGGCTTCCAATAGAGATTGGTAGGCTTAACTGTCATTTGTAACATATGTCTATTCTTGTATTAGATAAATACATGAGCGAACCCACCAACTGTCAATAGACAGTAGCATCCACTACTTCTCCAGATGTAGTGTCCTCTTTCCTCTAGTTTCGTGGAAGAGGAGTATCCATGGGTTTGCATCCCTCCATGTGAAACTTACCGAGTATTTCCCTTGGATACTAGCCTTCAGACACAAACATTTCACCTTCTCACTGCCATAATTCCAATCCAAGGAAATAGTGAAGGAGACCCATATCCTTCATCTCGAACTCCTTTGCAAGGTCCTCCTTGCATGAGTGTATCAGCTACTCATCACTAGTCAATATTAAATCATCAACATAAAGAAAAATGATTAAATCTTACCCTCCACCAAAATGTGGTATAGGTTTGCATCCACCTCACTCTTGGTGAAGCCAAGTCCAGTGAAATAGTTTTCAATCCGAGTGTACCAAGCATGGGGTGCTTGCTTCAACCCATACAATGTTCTTTTGAGTCTGCACACATGTGACTTGCTTCTAAAGATCTCAAATCCTTCAGGCTACTCAATGTATACTTCTTCCTCAATGATCCCATTAAGGAACGCAGTCTTCACATCCATTTGATGAATGTGCCAACCCATCTGCGCTGAGAGAGCAAGGATGGTCCTTATGGAAGAATACTGTGCAAGAGGTGCAAAGGTTTCTTCATAATCAATCCCCTCTATCTGTGAGAATCCCTAGGCCACAAATATTTCCTTATACTTCTCAACACTCCCATCAAAATCCTACTTTACCTTGTAGATACATCTTGAACCTACCACTGATTTATCAACCGGCCTTGAAACAATTTCCCAAGCACTATTTCTGACAATGGAGTCATACTCATCCACTATTGCATCTACCCATGTGGGCTCCTACACTGCTTCTTGAAAGGAAGATGGCTCAGTCACAATACATTTGGTCATGAGAGCCATGTATCTAGTGACTCAGTTAGGAGACTGTCTCTCTCTGTGCTATGAAGTAGGAACTCCTACATTCAGTGCCGCATCAAGCTTCAGCCTCTCAGCTTCTGTGGTATGCCTTCTGCCAGTTTTGATGTTTGGCTCTATGTGAGTGGACTCCTCCACTCCATGAACCTTCTCCTATGGCTGATCCATAGCTAGAGACTCATCCTTGGTTACAAATAGTTCCTCCTCTGCATGTAAGTCTAGCTCCCTCTCAAGCGACAATTTCATGGATTTCTCCTCATTGAATTTTATATGTCGTCACACCACAATCATTCCACTATTTGGAAAATACACACGATAATTATGGGGTGTTTCTGTGTACCCAAAAAATATCTCAACTTCAGTAGTCAGCTCCAGCTTCTTCCTGGTGTTCTTGGTCACATGCACATAAACAGATGAGCCAAAAATCTTAAAGTGAGAGACATCCAGTTTCTTACCAGTAAAAGCTTCTTTAGGTGTACTCATGCCAAGTACTCTATGAGGACAATGGTTTTGCACATAAACCATAGTGTTGCATGCTTCCACCCACAAGTGCATTGGTAGGCCCTGATCATGCTGCATAGCTCGTGCAACACCCACGATCATTCTGTTCTTCCTCTCTACAACTCCATTTTGTTGTGGGCTATGAGGCGCTATGGGTTCTCTTCAAATTCCTTATTTTCTAGAGAATTCTTTGAATTCGTTCGAGATGTATTCTCCACCATTATCGCTCCACGGAGCCTTCACTTGCTTCGCCAACTCTTTCTCAACCAATGCCTTAAACTCACAAAAATTTGAGAATGTTTGATCCTTCTTTTGCATGAATAAGATTTAGCATTTACGAGAAAATTCATCAACAAAAATAACATAATACCTGTGTTTTTTTGTTGAAGCAACTGAGAATGGTCCACACATGTCTGTGTGAACTCACTTCGGGATCACCGAAGCATGGTTCTCCTTTTCATGAAAGGTGGACTTTACATACTTCCCCATGGTGCAACCCTTGCATTGTTCTAACTGAACAAGTGTTCCCATTGGAAGTCTAGTAAATATTTGTTGCATGAATTTCAAATCTCCATGATGAAGATGGTCCAATTGCCTGTGCCATAGTTCGCCTTCATCTCGGCTCACCACTTTTTTTTCTTTGCCGATCATGGCAGCACAACCTTATACCTCCAGCTTGTAGAGATTCTTGACTCAAATCCCTATCCTCTTGGCTTGAACAATCGTTTTATGTCACAGGAAATATTTTCCATTGTTGAAAACGTCATAGCCTATGTCCTCCAAAATCATGACTGAGACCAAGTTTTTCTTCAGACTTGGAACATGCATAACCTATTTCAATAGAAATGGTTTACTTGACTCCCTCTCAAAGGTAATGGTACCAATGTCGGTCTCATTGTATCATCCATCGTCGCCCATCTCTATATGCATCTGGAGATCTTTCTCCTCCAAGTCACTGAAAAGCTCCTTATCTCCAGTCATGTGGAAGGAAGCACCACTATTAAGATACCACACCGATCCCATTGCGCTTGAAACCAAGCATTTGATCAAAGAGAAATCAAGTTCAAATTTCGAGGCAAGGGCATCACTAGCTATAGCTCCAGAAGCATTCTTTTTCTTCTTTTTCTGTGGGCAGTTAGTGGTGAGATGCCCATGTTTGTGACAATGAAAACACTTCACCTTGGAGAAATCTAGCTTCTTGCCTTTAGCCTCAGATTTTGAATGGGATTTCTTCCCCTTCCCTTTCCTTTCTGTTGGAATAGGGTCCATGAGGTCAAATTCGACAACCATGACCTGGCCAATTTAGAGCCCTTCCCCGAGCTCGCACTTGAGCTATACCTCAAAAGGATACTAGAAGACGATGGGATAAATATCACCCCCATGCACTAGGTACACGGGTTGGCTAGTTTCAAGCTCTTGAACCTACTGAGGATGATGCAATTCGTCCATTACAATATTACCGACCGGATTGTGCACCAACTTCTTGCCTTAGTCCATGATGGCAGCTTGTGGATTTAGGATCACATCCCTATCGATCTTGTGCTTATTCACTAGATTACTAGCCTCCCCATGGAGGGACCAGACCCTATGCTATGCGTGGGCAAGAAGTACGAGGAGAATATCGCTAAAAAATTCTGGGAGGATTACCATGTGCTATGGAACACTCGGGGCCTTATAATCAACTCCATAAGTGACCCTGATATGCAGATGGGGACCTTGTTTCTAGCATGCAAACTAATGCAAAAATGTCAGGTTTCCACCGTTCCTACGTATGTCATTTATCTGGCAGGCCGATGTGAAAAGGGGGTGTGCTTCAATTGGGCCCAATACCTATGCAACGAATTCCTGGCAAATTTTCGCGAGGCCCAGGATCAGGGGTGTACATTTTGCTACTCTTGGCTACTGCTTCTCATTGCGTTGGTCACATGGGAAGCTCTGGAAGATTTGGTCCTCCCTGAGCTCACGCCTGATATGTGTGAATGGGCGTGCTATGCAAATTTGTAGGACTCCAAGGACGCACAACACATTAAGGACAATCAGGTCTTCTAGGTTCTGTTTTAGAGTGGGCTCACAGCAGATATCAACTCTCGGCCGCGGTTGTTTCCCACCATCTATGATAGTTATAAAAGCATCACCACATTCCAGGTAACTATGCATAATGTGCAAGTCAGATGCTACAAGGATTTAGTGTGGGTCTCACTCCCCTATATGGTTGTTGATGAAGAGATTTACCAATTAGTCACGACATGGCCTCCACATTGGAAGCTTGGCTTTAAAACAAGTGTGAAGGGCACTGAAGGAACGAGCACCACAAAGGTCACCCCACCTGTCATCACCAAAGAAATGGGAGGATAGGGTAAAGGCACAGGGAAGGGCGTAGAAGCAACATTGTAAAAGCGTTTGCAGCCAAGAAAAAGTAAGGGGAGGGGCATGGAAGCAGCATCGCAGAAGGATGCAAATTAGGCTCTAGGTGCGACAGGTCAAGAGGTGGGAGGTGTTGACTCCCCTTGAGGAACAAAGCGAATGGGTGACCCTGATAAAGGTCCACAGAAGAATCAACATTCTCAATGACCAGAACGTGATGAAGGTGTTACGTTGATAGAAGGGGACCTTGAGCAGATTGCAGATGCGGTCACTCTGGCGGCAGAAGACAAATAGCTAGCTCTAGAAGAGCAACAAAAAGCCATGGTCGACATGCTCCAAGCTGAGCTCCATGCTCTACAGTTAAAGTCTGACTCTTTGCAAACAAGTATGATCTAGGTCAGAGCAGTCACAGCCACAAGCAGTGCAGTGATCAGTACGCCAGAAAGCTGCCTCTGCCCTCTACCTAGTGCAACGCTCATACTAAGTCCACACGACTTAGGAGTGAAAGTCTAGGCCTGCACAGAGGTGCAGTTGGATCTTGCTTGCCTACCACAAGAGTCGTTACAGCTCCTTCATGCATCCTTGTTTGAAGAAATTCAGCATAGAGATCGTCAAGTTCATCAGTAACTCAGTACGGCTGAGTAGATAATCGAAGAAAAGACCACTGAGGCTTCTCAGGCACAGGTTTCCTATACACTCATCACTACATGATAGACATAGCTGGAGCACCTAACTAGAAGGCTCTGTGCAGACATTACCAAAGACATCCCAGCTACTGCCACACCCCAATCCAAGATTGAGGGTTTGGTCGCAGTGCTAAGAGCCTCAAGGACTTAGATCCTGGTGGTCAAAACGTAGATGGGACAATAGATCGCGGACTTGTAGGCCAAATTGCAGCAAGAGACACCACCAGAGGTAAGGGCCCAGTGAGCTGCACTGGTTACATAGGCCACAAACATGATTACAGGTCACATTGCTCAGGGTTACCAACTATTGGAAAAAACGATGCAACTATGGAACAAGGTGCTCTGTGACCCTCTCCTGCACGAAATCAACCAAGAGTTGTGCCAGAAGGAAGAAGAGTTCGACCAGATGGAAGCTACACTAACCACTTTGGTCCCTGCTCAACGATTGGCCTGACTGCGTGCCAACCATGCGATCAAAGATGATATGGAGTATCTTTGGCAAAGAAATAAGACATTGAGCGATCATCTCAAGTCATGGGTGGATGAGGCCCTCAAGCTATCCTAGGATGTTGATGTCGTCGTAAAAAAGTTGAACCAAACTCTGGAGAGAGTCATCGCTGCTATGGAAGGCCCTACTTCGCAGGAGTTGGTGGAGATAGCCCAGAATGCTGATGCACAAAGTGAAGGAGTGTTATCCCCACTAGTAGATGCAATCAAGCAGCTACAGGCAAAGATGGAGAACCCACGGCTGCAGTGACTCGGGATGAGTCAGAAGATTATGTTGGGGGATTTTTGGAACAGGGTCTCCTAAAGCTGTGAATTTTGTACAATTTTGTATATTTTTGGTATTAATTAGTCTAACACAGGGGTTTTGGGGTGGTTCAAAGCCCCGAATGAATTATAATGGGTCCAGGGTAGACCTAGAGTCTGTAAACCACAGTTTGCGAACCACAGGAAAGCATAGGCTAAGTCGTTATAAATAGATGAAAATTTTGAGTCTTAAGGTAGGCAAGAATTAAGTCGGATGCTAAGTGTGAATTGTTAGTTCTGTCTCGAGTTGTTTGGGTAAGGACTCCTATGAGCTGTGTGCGCGGAGATCCTCAGTCCTACTGTGTGCGGACCCTGCTTGCTATGTGCGTAGGCTATGTTAGAATGTAATTGGGTCTGAATGATAATATATGTGGATATATTTGAAGTATCTCTATGTGATTGAGATCTATTTTTTTATTTTTAATGTGAACCTTTGGAATCTTTTTAGAGTTGCGAATACATTTACGTTATCTGCTTATGCTGCAATTATATCTGTGTGACGCATATGTCTATCTGTGATTTGTCTTAGCTGCGAGTATATGGGTTCTGTGATGGTTTCTTTTTAGCTACGAGTACATTTTTTATAGGCCACATATCATAATTTTTGTACGCATGTGGATGCGAAGGCATCAAATAGATCGGAATAGCTCTATTATGGTTACTAACTAAATATACTGTGAAAGCTTGCGAATAGACCTGTGTGAACCTGGTAGGTTGTGAACTCGGACCTGCTGATTAACATGCTCTCTCTGAGGGTGCGGAAACCTGGTTCCAACACCCTCCCATACTACTTTGGGTGAGACTTTTGTTGAGATTCAACAAGATGATGAGCTTAGTGAAAATTAAGCACCTTCACTAAGTGGGGCCCGCAGGCTATTTTTAGGTGTATGTCTATTTTTAGACATGGTGAGCATATTCTATAAGTTGCAGGATGCTATTTGTAGATGGTTGGTCAAATGTGGAAAATAGATGAAATTGGTCAAATGTGGAGGCAAGCTGTTAGGAGGCAAGAAATTGGTGCATAGATATGCAAATTTCTGGATGACAGTGTGTAATGATTGTTGATTGTACTGAGATATTGATGTACTAATATTTGTATGAGACTATTACATGATTCCATTGATATACATAATATATGATAGTTTGGGTTTTTAGCTTTAAGCTTTCCCGTTAAACAACTTTGTTATGTGCGATTGAATTTATTCACATGTTTGCAATTGAGTTTTTAAATTTCTACAAGTTTAACAGTGGAAGGATTCTGTATTTAGAAAGAAGATAATTATTGTTAGATCAAGAGGATCCAGTAATACATTAGTATTAATAAATTTCTACATGGTATCATAGCAGTATTGATCACTAGATATTGAAATTGTGAATAAGTGTTGAGTTTTGTGCTGGTGGACAATTTGAATTTGCTGCAGAAATTTCTTGGTGCGATAGTTGAGTATTCATTGAAATGTCTTTCAATGAGTTGTGATTGGAGTATTCCCTTAAGGGTAGATCAAATTACATAGCCTGGAAGGATAGGTTGGAGGCGGTGCTTGAAGATAATGGACTGAAGGAGTTCATCGATATTAATGTTCCTAAGCTTGATTCTAGCGATGCTGCAAGACTTGACACATGGAAAAAGAAGGTAGCAAAGACAAGAAGAATTCTGTTGGAAGGTGTGAAAGACCATATTGTGTCAGGCCTTGATGGGAAAGCCACTCCATTTTTAATGTGGAAGGCTTTGAAAAATATTTTCCAAAGCAGCAGTGACCATAGGAAGTTGGCGCTGAAACATATGCTTAGAAAAATAAAAATGGAGAAGGGCGACAGTATTCCAAAATATCTCACGAAGTTTGTCCAATGCAGGGATGAGCTGGGAAATGTGGGGATTATAGTTGTGGATAATGACTTGGTGATCTTGGCTCTCCTTGGGTTACCAAAGAGTTGGCACAGTTATGAGGACTATGTCAATGGACGGGAGAAACTGCAGAATTGGGAGCGACTTTAGTCTGATCTTGTGTAGGAGGAGATAAGGCAAAGTAACAGGGATGGCTCTTCATCAAAGAATGATGATGAAGATGTTGAAACCTTGGTTAAACTGAGGGGGGGGGTGAATCAGTTTAATGCAGTCATGTTCTTATTAAAATTTCTTTTATACTCCTTCACATCATCATTTTGTGATCAACTTAATATACAACGGAACAACAATCTTAATAAGTGAGCAGCAGGTATTAAGCAGAATAAATATAGAGTATCAACACATAATCATCATGCATGTAGACAATAGATATAAGTGGAAACCCATAAGGGAGAAAACCACATCTTATTATTGTTGTGATGCAAAGGCAAGCTCTAACTCCCTCTCACCACTGATTTTCTATAGGCTCCAACCTACATGAGGCTACTACCTCAATTCTACAAGCCACAACTTGTAAGGAAGCTCCAACTCCCATCTATTTTCTGCAGGCTACAACCTACAGGAGGCTCCTACCTCAGCCAGCTACAACTGACATCTATTAAGCTACAACTTGATATGGAAGCACCAACTTCCTCACCTCTTTCATAAAAAAAACACATGCTGATTTACCTGGATACCAGCTCTATTCTGTTCCTTCTTCACTACTATCCACCAGCCTTCATATCTGCTTGATATCATCTCTGAATATTCATAGCTTCTCTATCTGCTCCTCCTTCTTCTTACCCTCTCTGCCTCATTTCTCCATTCTCTAACCTCTCTATGTATATCTTTGTAATATTATTTATAGAGATTACCTCATGATTGTTAGCATTCCTCAGGGAATTCGAAATGAACAACCATGACTCTTTGACTTCTGCCTTCTCATTTCTTTGTCCAGCTCATTTAGAGGAATATAGTAGTATATACATATTTTGGTATTTCAGTGGAGTTTTTTTTTTCCTTCGGAGACTTGCAATTGCATCACAAACAATATAAAAATAAATAAAACTTTACATTTTCAGTTACAATAAGTATTTCAATTCAACCCATTCAGTTCTTGGCTCACTGTATGTTTGTCTTTTCTGCTACTGTAGTGTAATATTTCTGCATACTCTCCTGCTTTCTATGCATGTAGAATGCATTTCCCAAATTATGTTCTACATCTGGCAGCTTTATCAGTGCGGAAGTTTTCTTCAACCTTCATGGTTCATCTCTAACGCTTTACCAATTCAATCTTTGATTCAAAACCTAACACAATTCACAATACTCATATGCGGTTCTTTAAACCTTGATTTAAATTTTGGCTTAACCTTTCCACCGTTCATAAATCCGAATATACAAAACTTATATAATATTCCACATTATATACCATGTACCTACACTAAAATGAGTTTCGGCCCCACAACGTATTAACATACTTTCATTGTTTGACTTTGTTAAACCCAAGGTAGCCATATAACCTGATACATATAAAAGTATAGCCCACAACATATTTCAAATCATATATGATAACAACACCATACCTTTATGCCCGTTAACATTAAACTTCCAACCACCAACAAACACATAACACATATGTGTTATGTCAAACGCACCTCCATATATGGCCCACAAAATTATGTATATGTATTCTAGTCCCATAGTTTCATTAATACTTCCAGCTTACAAAGCATCGCATCAATTTATAATGCAACAGGGCCCAACAAGTTAACTTACCTCTTCATCTAACGGTTGTGGATGTTATTGCATACTATTTGATGATCCGACGATCATCACGTAACCAAAGTTCACGAGCCTTAATCTTCAAAAATTGCGTGATACAAATGGTTTTTGATTACCACTCATTTAAACGTGTCGAGTGCTAGCGTATATTGTATTTTTTTGAGGAATTCCACTTACCAGTTTTGAGGTCGCGCGATACCACAAGGTTGCTCCTCAAAACCACATTCACTATTTTGGCCACCGTTGACTCACAATTCCACGCACGCCTTCATTGTTATTTTCTCTCGGTTCCATCTCTTCGGGCTTCATATTTATTAACTCAAATTTTACGTTATAAAATTAACATAATTTTATAACTCACCATTCATTGATTTACACCATATCATATGGCCCACACACGTCATTCACATTCATTCCTTTCAAAGGTTCAACTTCAATTAAGAGTAGTTAATAACCAATTACCAACACGATAGTTCAACTGGGCCCCACCGTCCTTACCTTGCTTATCGACTATGCAACTTCGCTTGTCATCTAATGGTCAATCTGCTCTCGCACTCCAACAATACTTTGGGCACACATCTGACGGCTATCGCGCTCCATAAGGCATCAGAATTTAACCATTCGAAATCACGTGATAACAATGGTTTCTAAAAACCACTCTTTGCCACGCATCATATGAAGACTGATATCACGTTACTTTGAGTGAACCCACTTACCAGATGAGAAGCATCATGATAATGTAGGTTTGGATCTTCGAAACTGCTTTCCACAACTTTGTCTTCCGGTTTCGAATATTTCATGGTTCCTCCTTCTTACAGTTACATTCCGCCTAATTCTTTAGTGCCTTTATTTGTATAAACTCTGCCTTCAGCTTTACATCCTCAACTCGGATTCTAAATATGATTCAATGCCTCTGTCCTTTGCTCAAGGATCCACAACGCTTGCCATGCTTCAATTCATTTGATTGTACAGATCTATGAAATGAGATTTGACTCCTATTCAAATTTCGATTGCGCCTTCACAACCATTTGGTTCTATATGTGCTAGCGCCTCATTATTTCAATTGCTGTTTTTTTCACAAACCATTCTTTGTGCCGTATGAAGCTCCATGGGCTTCATGTTCTATTGTGCATTTCAAGACTCCATACTTCATTCCAAAAATTCTCGTGGGTGAATTCAACATTCCAAATAAACTTTAAAGACCTATACATTGTCGTTTTACTGTCTAATCACTTCATTTAAGGTCCGAACAACCCCAATATCAAATTCTAGATTAAGAATTTGGTTTCTCTTGCTATGGTCATCGATCCTTGCAGTGATCGATGACTGCAAGCTCTCTGCAACTCCCTCGAGGGTATATGTAACCCTTGTTGCATTCAACTTAAAACCACAAGATCGATATTAACAGTGCCTCATTAATCAACATTGATTTTCCAGTTAAATATAGAGCATCATTTAAAACCCCAAATTACAGAGCATATTCACCCATATTTGAGACCCTGCTTCTGCTTCAATTCACTACCTTTGCTTCATCTGCTTCCTGGGATGCCTCTTTTTGCTGCCCTTGCTGCCTCTGCTTCAATTCGCTATATTTGCTTCTAGTCTCCTATCTGCTTCATCCATTGCCTCTGCTTCTTGTCTAATGTTTCCTTTCTACCTTTGTTGCTTAAATATTGTTCCTTTGTGCTCCTTTGTCTTGATGATAATTCAGGTGCTACTCATGTCTTCTCCTTTGCCATCAATGATAATATTTCCAACAGTCTCACCCTTTGGCATTGATGGCAATACTTTAATACTCTTCTTTTGCTTGTTTTTCCTCCCCCTTTGACATCAATGGCAAAGGGTTGCACATTTCCTAGTGTGGTTTCCAAATCTTGTCCATAATACTCTGATCTTGAGGACCTGTTGCATGCACTTCTCACTAGCTCTGGCTCTTTCGTGACAATATTTGTTGACTGATCTCCCCTTGGAATGATGCTTTCTTTTCATGTCAGAAAGTAACATCTGCAGACACTACCCCTAGTTTGTCTCTTCTATATTCGAATGGTTCTTTAGCAAGAGGTTTTGTGAATATGTCTGCTATTTGTTCCTTTGTTGGTACATATTCCAACTTCACTACTTTTTGTGCTACTAGTTCTTTGAGAAAATGGTACTTAATTGGGATGTGCTTTGTTTTTTAATGAAATACAAGATTTTTTGATATACTTATTGCACTTGTATTGTCACATTTGATTGAAATGGGATCATCCATGCTTACCTTCATGTCTTGGAGAGTTTGTTTCATCCACATTACTTGTGTGGAACATGCTTCTGCTGCTATGTATTTCACTTCTATTGTAGATAGAGAGATGGAAGTTTGCTTCTTGCTTAGCCATGACACCAGACGTTTTCCCAAATAAAATGCACCTCCACTTGTGCTTTTTCTGTCATCCATGTAGCTGGCCCAATCTACATCTGTATATGCTGTCAAAGTGAAGCTTTTTCTTTTTGGATACCATAGCCCATAATGTGTAGTTCCTTGTAGATATCTAAATATTCTCTTGATTTCTAATAAGTGATTTTGTTTTGGTGCTGCTTGATATTTTGCCACAAGTCCTACTGCCAACAAAATGTCTAGTCTAGAGGCAGTTAGATATAGTAGACTTCCTATCATGGATCTATACAGTCTTTGGTCTATATCTGCAGATCCATCATTAGCACATAGTTTGCATCCAGTGATCATGGGAGTTGACACAGGTTTGCAGTCTTCCATTTGGAACCTTTTCAACATCTCTCTTAATTATTTTTCTTGTGAGATGAATGTTCCTGTGTTATTTTGTTGAATTTGAAGTCCTAAATAGAAGGTGAGCTCTCCAATCATAGACATCTCAAATTCTGATTTCATTTCTTCAGCAAATTCTTTTGTTAACTTCTCTTTGTTGCTACCAAACATGATGTCATCTACATATACTACTACAATTAGGAGTTCATTTTCATTAGCCTTTATGTACAAATTGATGTCTACTCCTCCTTTCTTAAATCCTTGTTTTTGCAAGTATGTGTCCAGCCTTGAATACCATGCACGAGGATCTTGTTTCAGACCATATAACGCTTTCTTTAATCTGCACACATAGTCATGTTTATCTGTTAATGAGAATCCTTCAGGTTGTTCCATGTAGACTTCTTCCTCTAGATCTCCATTTAGGAAGGCAAACTTCACATCCATTTGATATACCTTGAAGTCATGATAACATGCAAAGGCCAAAAACATTCTGATTGCTTCCATTCTTGCTATAGGGGCAAATGTTTCATCATAATCAACACCTTCGATTTGAGTGTACCCCTTGCATACAAGTATGGATTTATTTCTGATTACCTATCCTTGTTCGTTCATCTTATTCTTGTATATCCATTTTGTGCCAATGACATTTTTCCCTGTGGGTCTTGGCATTAACTCCCAGGTATTATTCTTCTTAATCTAGTCTAGTTCTTCATTCATAACTTTTACCCACCATTTGTCTTTGCTGGCTTCTTCAAACTTCTTTGGCTCTATTTGAGATAACATGGCTAGGTATGCTTCTTCTTTCTGTTCAGCTAGTTGTCTTCTAGTCTGGACTCCCACACTTTTGTCCCCTCTTATTTGGTCTTATGGATGATTCTTTTGAGTGTGTCTTGAGGGAACTTTAGATTTTAGTTCGGTATCTTCTATTGTCTTTCTCATTTCATCATTATCTTGGTTCTCATCTTCATGATCTTCTAGAGGATTGCTGCATCTTGTACTTCTTGTTCTGTTTGGTAGATCTTCATCAAATCTTACATAAATGCTTTCCACAATCTTGTGTAATATTTTGTTGTAGCACCTAAATCCCTTACTCTTTGATGCATATCCTAAAAATATTCCTTCATCAGCTCTTGCATCAAACTTTCCCATGTTTTCATCATTATTTTTTATGAAACACTTGCTTCCAAAGACTCTAAAGTGCTTGATTGATGCTGGTTTACCATGCCATAGTTCGTAAGGAGTCTTGTCAAAGTTTGGTCTGCCTCACACAGTCCACCTAAGAGAGCATTCATGGCTTTTGAATTAGCTACAAAATCTAGTTTGGCATCTTTCTCTGAGTCAGACTCCTTTGGGGCATATCCCAATTCCATAGCAGCCCAAACTTCTATTCCTAGAGACATTATGTACGTCCTCATTCTTATTTTCCTGAAGGCATAATTTTTACCGATGAACAAAGGGGCTTTAGTTGTTGAGCATACTTCTAGACTAGCCATCTTGGGGACCTAGGATCTCCTTCCAGTTGTTAAACTGAAACAGAAGGAACCTGCTCTGATACCAATTGTTGAACCCTTGGTTAAACTGAGGGGGTGGGGGGGTGAATCAGTTTAATGCAGTCATGTTCTTATTAAACATTCTTTTATACTCATTCACATTATCATTTTATGATCAACTTAATATACAATGGAACAAAAATCTTAATAAGTGAGCAGCAGGTATTAAGCAGAATAAATACAAAGTATCAACACATAATCATCATGCATATAGAAAAAAGATATAAGTGGAAACCCATAAGGGAGAAAACCACATCTTATTATTGTTGTGATGCAAAGGCAAGCTCCAACTCTCTCTTACCACTGATTTTCTATAGGCCCCAACCTACAGGAGGCTACTACCTCAATTCTGCAAGCTACAACTTGCAAGGAAGCTCCAACTCCCATCTATTTTCTGTAGGCTACAACCTACAGGAGGCTCCTACCTCAGCCAACTACAACTAACATCTATAAAGCTAGAACTTGATATGGAAGCACCAACTTCCTCACTCTTTCATAAAAAAAACACATGCTGATTTACCTGGATATCAGCTATGTTCTGTTCCATATTCACTGCTGTCCACCAGCCTTCATATCTGCCTTATATCATCTCTGAATCTTCACAGCTTCTCTATTCGCTCCTCCTTCTTCTTACCCTCTTTGCCTCATTTCTCCATTCTCTAACCTCTCTATGTATATCTTTGTAATATTATTTATAGAGATTACCTCATGAATGTTAGCATTCCTCAGGGAATTCGAAATGAACAACCATGACTCTTTGACTTTCGCCTTCTCATTTCTTTATGCAACTCATTCAGAGGAATATAGAAGTATATACATATTTCAGTATTTCAGTGGAGTTTTGTTTTTCCTTCGGAGACTTGCCATTGCATCAAAAACAATATAAAAATAAATAAAACTTTACATTTTCAGTTACAATAAGCATTTCAATTCAACCCATTCAGTTCTTGGCTCATTGTATGTTTGTCTTTTCTGTTGTTGTAGTGTAACAGTTCTGAATACTCTCCTGCTTTCTATGCATGTAGAATGCATTTCCCAAATTATGTTCTAAATCTGGCAGCTTTATCAATGCAAGAGTTTTCTTCAACCTTCATGGTTCGGCTCTAACACTTTACCAATTCAATATTTGATTAAAAACCAAACCCTATTCACAATACTCATATGTGATTCTTTAAACCTTGATTTGAATTCGGGCTTCACCTTTCCACTGTTCATAAATCTAAATATACAGAATTTATATAATAGTCCACATTATATACCATGTACCTGCACTAAAATGAGTTTTTGCCCCACAACGTATTAACATACTTTCATTGTTTGACTTTGTTAAACCCAAGGTAGCCATATAACCCGATACATATAAATGTCTGGCCCGTAGCATATTTCAAACCATATATGATAACAACACCATACCTTTATGCCCATTAACATTAAACTTCCAACCACCAACAAACACATAACAAATATGTATTATGTCAAAAGCACCTCCATATATGGCCCACAACATTATGTATATTTATTATAGTCCCATATTTTCATTAATGCTTCCAGGTTACAAAGCATCGCATCAATTTATAATGCAACTAGGCCCAACAAGTTAACTTACCTCTTCATCTAACAGTTGTGGATGTTATCACATACTATTTGATGATCTGACGATCATCGCGTAACCAAATTGCACGAGCCTTAATCTTCAAAAATTGCATGATATAAATGGTTTTTGATTACCACTCATTTAAATGTGTCGAGTGCTAGCATATATCGCGCTTTTTTGAGGAATTCCACTTACCAGTTTTGAGGTCGCACGATACCACAAGGTTTCTCCTCAAAACCACTTTCACTATTTTGGCCACCGTTGACTCACAATTCCACGCGTGCCTTCATTGTTATTTGATCTCGGTTCCATCTCTTCGGGCTTCATATTTATTAACTCAGATTTTATGTTATAAAATTAAAAAAAATTTATAACTCACCATTCATTGATTTACACCATATCATATGGCCCACACATGGCATTCACATTCGTTCCTTTCAAAGGTTCAACTTCAATTAACAATAGTTAATAACCAATTACCAACACGATAGTTCAACTAGGCCCCACCGTCCTTACCTTGCTTATCGACTATGCAACTTCGCTTGTCATCCAATGGTCAATCTGCTCTGGTGCTCCAACAATACTTTGGGCACACATATGATGGCTATCACGCTCCGTAAGGCGTCGGACTTTAACCATCCAAAATCACGGGATAAAAATGGTTTTTAAAAACCACTCTTTGCCATGGGTCATATGAAGACCGATATCGCGTTACTTTGAGTGAACCCACTTACTGAATGAGAAGCAGCATGATACAGCTGGTTTGGATCTTCGAAACCACTTTCCACAACTTTGCCCCCCGGTTTCGAATATTTCATGGTTCCGCCTTCTTACACTTGCATTCAACATAATTCTTTAGCGCCTTTATTTCTATAAACTTCGCCTTCAGATTTGCATCCTCAACTTGGATTCTAAATATTATTCAACGCCTCTGTCCTTCACTCAAGGATCCACAACGCTTTCCATTCTTCAATTCATTTGATTGTACAACTCTATGAAATGAGATTTGACTCCTATTTAAATTGCGATTGCGTCTTCACAACCATTTGGTTCTATATGTGATAGCGCCTCATTATTTCAATTTCTGTTTTGTTCACAAACCATTCTTTGTGCCGTATGAAGCTCCATGGGCTTCATATTCTACTGTGCATTCTGAGACTCCGTACTTCATTCCAAAAATTCTCGTGGGTGAATTCAACATTCCAAATAAAATTTAAAGACCTCTACGCCATCGTTTTACTGTCCAATCACTTCATTTAAGGTCCGAACAACCCCAATATCAAATTCTATATTAAGAATTTTGTTTCTCTTGCTATGGTCATCGATCCTTGCAGTGATCGATGACTGCAAGCACTGTGCAACTCCCTTGAGGGTATATGTAACCCTTGTTGCATTCAACTTGAAACCACAAGATCGATATTAATAGTGCCTCATTAATCAACATCGATTTTCCAGTTACATACAGAGCATCATTTAAAATGCCAAATTACAGAGAATATTCATCCATATTCAAGACACTGCTTCTACTTCAATTCACTACCTTTGCTTCATCTGCTGCCTAGGCTGCCTATTTTTGCTGCCCTTACTACCTCTGCTTCAATTCGTTGTCTCTGCTTCTAGTCACCTATCTGCTTCATCCTTTGCCTCTGCTTCTTGTCTAATGCTACGTTTCTACCTTTGCTGCTTAACTATTGTTCCTTTGTGCTCCTTTGTCTTGATGATAATTCAAGTCCTACTCCTGTCTTCTCCTTTGCCATCAATGAAAATATTTCCAACAGAAGAGAATTTCATTTTGGCTACCAAAGCAAGGAAATGGATAAATCCCATCCAAAATTCGAGGCTAAAGGCAAGAAGCTGGATTTGTCCAAAGTGAAGTGTTTTCACTGTCATGAACATGGGCATCTCGCCACTAACTGCCCACAGAAAAAGAAGAACAAGTAGGCTACTGGAGCTTCAGTGGGTGAGGCCTTAGATTAGCAATTTTAACTTCATTTCTCTTTGATTGCATGCTTGGTTTCAAGCTCAATGGGATCGATGTGGTATCTTGATAGTGGTGTGTCTTTCCATATGACGGGAGACAAGTAGTTGTTTAGTGACTTGGAGGAGAAGGATCTCCAAATGCATATAGAGATGGGAGACGATGGTAGATACAATGTGACCGGCATTGGAGCTATTAGGGTCCTATAATAATAGAGTTCATAAATTTTGAATTGACTTTGATAAATCTTGTAAATATGTACATACCTTGCTTTCTGCAAGTTTTTTTCCCATATTTTGAAAAAATAAAAAAAAATATAATAAAAAGCCAAAAAGAGAGCACAAGCACTAAAAGAAAGATCAAAGAACTTAGAAAAATATAGACCCCAAAAGAAAAAGAGATAAAATAAGACCTGAAAGTGAGCAAGTCCAAATGCCACTAATTTTACTTTTACTGCAAGAATAATGATTATGTGTAGTGTCAATAAATGCCATAATCCATGATCAGTTAAACAGTTTAATCTTAACTCTTCATGCTTTCAATTTCATGTTTTAGATAGTGAATAAAGATTTTTCAAATAGTTTAAACTTGAAAAATCAGTAGATAGGTAGAGAATAATGAGGAGCTCAACAGTTTAATCTGAGCCCTTGGATGAAATAAGGTAGACTTAGATAGTTTTATGCATTGAAAGAAAAATGTTTTAAGGTTGAAAGCCTAAAAGCACCTACAAAAATGAAGAAAAAATGTTAGAAATAAATATGGTCAGGTAGAAAGCAGTTGAGCAAGCATGTAATAAAGAATCATCAGGAAAAAATCACTAATTTCCCCACCCCTACAAGTATTTAGTATTCTAAACTATCAGTCAAGAAGGCTCAGAGCATTTCTCTAAATTCTGTTGGGACTGTACCCAAGGCTCGATGACTGGTTAGTTAAAAATATTGAGTTCCTACATTAAACCCACATTTATCAGCATTTACCCGTCATTCGTACATCATAATCCCCTTTTCCTAAAGTGAAGACACATTTTTACTTAGTAAAATTGAAACCCTAAAATAATTAACTTCATTCCCTTCAAAATCATTTATAAAACCCTGAAAAAGAATTTATCCCAAGTATAAGTGAAGTAATACAACAAATATGAGCAACACTTTATTTTTATACTTTACTTAGAGGTAACATGTGCTTTGTTCCCATTTCACTACCCTTTTTCATATTAACTTCTAACTAAACCTATTAAACCCCTAAACTACACCTACCCATATATTATTAATCCCCTTATATTTAAAATAAACCCCCAAACCATTTATTTTAAGTTTAGACCAATGTTAAATATCCCCATGTGCACAAATATGAAAAACCTCACCCAACTGTGCAATTGGTCTAAACCTATCCATAAACAAATATCCCGCCCCTATAGTTTTCAAACAAATGCCAAAAACGTTTGAAAAACTATATAATATAACTGGCGCCCGCATGTGTATTTATTGAAACATTTCATAAATGTTTTAATTTAAATATACATTATATTTTTCCTCCCCACCATTATATAACCAAAATATAAACCTACCCCTCCGCCATATCATATAAACTAAGGTTTAAACGTATTTAACGTTAATTTCTAAAAAAGTTTATATCATGTCGTATATAAAAAACCCCGGCCCCACTCCCATTCCAATGAAACTCCCAAACCAATCTGGACCGTTGTCATTCAAAGCTCAGATTCGACAGCTAAAACACAATATCACGTAGAAAAGATGCGCGATCACCCAAGCGCCAAATCTGCGTGAAATTGATGGTTTAGAAATTCTATCTCTCCTCCACATGCCCTTTTCTTATTGGATCGCGTGGGTTCAAGCCAAAACCGCTTACCGCCATAATGTCGCACGATAACCACTGATTATTTCAATCCTTTGAGGCCTGAAACCGCCATTCCCACTCGATGTGACCAGCATTCAGTGCAGAGGTAATGTAACTAGAATGTTTAATAAACATACAAAAATGCATGCATTCCTCATTCTTTTGCACGTTAACCATGCATGAAGCCTCCCGACTTTTAAAACAGAGTTGTTTCCACCATTTCTAGGCCAAAAAACCTGCAAAACACAACCAGCAACCATTGAAGACCGCCAAGGAGTATTCACATTGCTCCACAAAAGCTATGTCTCATTGAAAACCTCAAATACATCTTCTGAAGCCTAACTACCTGCATACAAAAGGTATTTATCTAAAATTTGAACCAACAATCGATTTGAAAGATATTTAAAGAACAAAAACACACTTAGAGTTTAAGAATCAATTGAAAGAAACTGTCAAAAAGCCCCCAAAATAGGCCAGACCCTGTCAAATTTTTCCCAGGAACCCTGTTTACTATTCTGTGCTATTGTGAGAGAAAAATTGTGAATTTGTATAGTTTGATGATCTATTTCAAAACTTTAAATCAAACTAGAAAACCTCTGAAGGTATCCTAAGCCTTTGTGACTCTTTTCAAAAGACTTTCAGCCCTATTTCTTAGTCAGAGACTCAGGAAACCCTTGTTTCTTGTTTTAAACTAGTTAAAATCCTGTAAACCTCTTTCACAGACCTAATTGTGAAGAAAACCCATGGAAAAAAGCTATACTTTTTCTTGTTTTATCCAATAAGCCTCTGCTAAAAGTAGATACACTTCTACAAACTATCTAAACTTGCAGAAGTAGCCCAAAATGCCTAAAAAGTAGAGCTCTAGCAAACCTGAAGCTTCCAAAGTGCCTAAGCCAACCACTGCAATGACTTCTAAGACTGCTATTGTTGTAAATCCTTTACAACCTCCAGTCATAGATGTTGAGCACATTCCAATAGCTGATAATGATTATAAAATAGCAGATCCCATTGTTGAATTTAACCTGCTAGATATTCATAACTGGTGCTTTGAAAAGTCTCTAGATAAAGAAGAAGAAATCCATATTTGGGAATCCCACTTGCCCAAATATGTTGTCCCATTAACTCACCCATGCCAGGAGGTCATCAGATTATATCAGAAGTATTATGTGCCTGATCAAAGAGCCATAATCAATACCAATAAAGAAGTGATTTTCACCATCACTGCTCAATCTATCAATCAAATGTTATAGCTTCAGCCTGACCCCCAAGCAGTCCCTTTATCCATAGAGGCCTTAACCCAATTGTATATTGGCCTATATTTTCCCAAAAGATTCATGATTCTTCAGACATTTATGCCCTCACATGTAAAAATTCCTAAACTAAATCCCCCATATTCTACTGCTATATTCCCAGAAGGTTCAAGACATGTGATTTCCATGCTTTCCTTCATCCTTGAATATTTTACTGATGAACACACTGATGAATCCATCTTGGGGTTCTTATCCACTTTTACCCAAGGGCAACACCCATTAGTAATCTTTGATTATGTTGGTTTCATTGCAGACAGTATCCCTTATCAATTGATCAATTTTCCAATTGAGGGAGTATTCAGATATACTTCCTTCCTTTTTCATATGTTTCTATATTTCCAATCAGATAAATTTCCAGTTACTCTACAAGGACTATGCATTCCAATAGGGAAAGTTTTACTAAAAAAATTTGAAGACTTATTCAATTTGCAGCATGAAATCAAACACTTGTTTGTCATCAAGCCAACCTTTGCCAGATATACTGAAGCTGATGAAAACTTCAGGAAATTGAAAAGCATACAAATTCCTAAAAATGAGGATTGGCAGTTACTCATAGATTTATTGTGAAGGATAAAAAAAAACAGATGAAAAAAGGACAAAACTGTTTTCTGATTTTACAGTCAAAACATATTTTACAGCAGTAAACAATTTTGACTAAGGGTTAAAGATTATTAGTGTTTAGAGAGTATTATTGAATAAAGAGAATCAGATAAAGAGTATTAAACAAGGCAGATTACATTCCAAAAAATATCTACAAGCCAGCAAGGGGGACACCAAGGTAGCCAACTGCTTCTTATCCTCAAAACAGTTTCTATTTCTTTTGGATAAAATAGGACAACTTGTTGATTTGTTAAGAAGTTGTCTCTATTACTGTTGTAAAGATATTTTATTTTCCTAAGATAATTCCTAGAAGCTTTCTACGATATTTTTTTAAAAATTATGTATAAATACTTCATCTTTAGAAGTATTTTGTGTGGAATAAATTGCCAGAGATTGCTATAGACATTTTGTTGGACTTGAAGGATTTTGTGTTCGAATTTTGAGTAGCAGACTGGATCAAAATAATTGGCATCATCCTTCAGGATTCCTGTGATGAGTTATTTGGAGTGAAGTATTTCCTTACTTTTCATTGTTATCTTTCTTTGTTACATGCATCCATATATGTTTGTTCTAAATTTACTACAAGATTTGTTAAGAGCACCAGGTCTTTAACTAGTTATCATTTATATGTTTTCCTCCGATTTCTAGTGTAGGGAACCCTTAATTTCTCCCTCTCTCGTTTGACCTCTGCCTACTAATTCCTTTTTCCGGATCAAAGGATTCTTAATTTCCCTTTATCCCGATCATACCACCTCACAAAAACAATTTTCCAATATCTTCAAGGGTTATCTATCTTGCCTTGAAAACATTTGACCTTTTGGCCTTGATCCCAGTTCTATTAGCTTGATTTTGACCCCTTAGCCCAATGGACAAATAGATCTCCCTCTATCCATACCTTCAAGTGATTTCTCCCACCAAACCAATCAAAACCAAACGCAAAGATGCACATTCATAACTAGCCTAATATTTACAAATCAAACAAAGATTAATTTTAAAGAGAGACCCCTCTCTGAACCCTAGGAAGGCTAGATCCTAGAGTTTGAAGTAGGTTTGTGGTTACCTCTAGTGATCTTTGACTAAAAACCAAAAATCTCACAACTTTAGAATTACTAGAGTGATAACATACTGGCGACCATACTGGGGATTTAACCAATCCTCAGTCATAAAACTAGTCTTAAAGGAAATAATTTTATTTATCCTTTTACTTTAAGATTGCTTTTATAAGTTGTGGATATTAAAAACTATAATTATGGCTTCTAGGAAAGTTTATTATACCAAGTCTAACCCAGATCCTAAACTTGCTGTTATAGTAGACAACCCAGACCGAATTGGCAAAAATAAAAAAAAGATAGAAAATTTAGAAGCTAAAGTGTCATTAATAAGAGTCAATTCATTACCAAGGGAGTTAGTAAGTTTGCAAGATATTGATTTTGATCTGAAATTTGAGCATTCTTTATTTAGAAGTAAACCTGAAAGTGATTTGAAAATTGTTGTTTTAGACCCTGTTTTTATTTCATTCTTGAATACAAAACAGAAAAATATTACAGTAAATTCTAAATCAAAGAAAGTTCAAGATCAGACTAAAATTGAAGAAATTAATGTTACTATTCACAAAGATATTAATGAAGCTATTGAATTAGATCAATTATTAACCTACGCAAACAAACCTCCAGTTTCTCAGTTACATACCACAATAATACCAGCTGAAGATTCATCTTTGTATGATGTTACATCATATATAACTTCCACTACCAGCTCATCTACAAATCCATTTATCCCTAGACTGCCTTTACAGCCTAGAATACTATTTCCACCATCCACTTCATCCACTATATCCACTAGCTCACCTTTTTATTTTTCAAATACATCATTCTCATTCCCTAGTAGTTCCACATATATTCCAGTTTCATTTCCCAACCCTTCAACTACATTTTTTAATTCTTCAGCTACCACTTTCAGTTCAGCCCCAAGCACTTCTACTTTACCTCCTAGCCAAGATAAAATTCAAGCTATGGCTGCTAGGTATGCTCCCCTTGTCTTACCACAATAGCTTCATGACATGCCTCAAGAATATTAGAATAAAATACCACAATTTGATGGCACTACCCATTATACTACCCAACAACACATTACTAAGATGACATACTTATTTGAACTTCATGAGATTGATGACTCAGATGTTCAAATGAGGTTGTTTGCACAAAATTTGACAGGAGAAGTTAAGAAGTGGTTTAAAGATATTGTTGTTGGTAGTCTAACTGATTTAGCTTTATTTCATAGAGTGTTTTTAAATAAATGGGAAAAGAAAAAGAATCCACTCCAAATATTGTCTGAATTTGATTCCATGAAAAGAGCTTTGAATGAGTCAGTCCAAGTCTACTGCACTAGATATAATAGTGTCTACAATTCCATCCCTGCAAATATTAAACCCACTCCTTATTCTGTCCTACTTAAATTCCATGATATATTTGATGCAGATATGGCTTATAAATTGAGGGAAAGAGATGCAGAAACCTTAGAAAGAATGAAAAAAAATGTTGTTAGTGTAGAAGTAAACATTTTAGCCAAAAAAACTAGACTCAGGAATGAACGAAGAGTGACCATTAAAGAAGAAACTGCTAGTTCAGACACAAAAATAGACATTTTAGCTAAAAATTTAGAGAGGATGATGGATAGACTAGACAATATAGAAAGAAGACCACAATGGGATAATAAAAAACAAATCAAAAATCCCTATTTTAGGAAAAACAAAAATTCAGGAAAAGCAAAAGGAACAGCACTAGGCCAAACAATAAGGCCCCCCTTCCAAGAGAACTATGCTGAAAGTTATCAGAATAATGATGATGATGAGGATGCAATTAATATAATGGGAATAGATGATAATAATACTATTTTTCTCACTCAGGAAGATCAGGAATTATTTGAACTCCAACAACTCGAATTAGATTCAAGTGAATCCTTTGATTATAAACAAGGTTATAATTATGCTATAAATGAGATACACAGTCAATATAACCTTAGAAATAAGAAAAAAAATGAGTCTTTTACCAAGAAAACTTCCCAAGCGCAGAATAAGAAGATAGTAGAAGCATCAAAAACAAAAGTTCTACAAATTCTCCGAAGGGAAAATAATCAAAACTCTAGTTCTTCCCAAAACATTTCTAGTCCTAAAATTGTTGATATTACTGATGAAGTTGCTCTAGCTACAAAATATTCACATAAATCTGCTGCTACAAAAGCTTCTAATTCTGTTAAAACAACAAATTTAGACCCTAAAAAACCCTCTGTTGATCCTAAATTAGTGGATTGAAAAATTGATACTTCAAAAACACCTGTTGATAATTCTAAATTTGAAAGAACATATACTGCTTCACAAAAAATCCCTGAAAAGAAATTTAGGAGCAGTAAAACACAAGAAACTCAAATAGATAATGTCAAACCAATTGAAAATGAAAACATAACTGTAGAAAAACAAGATAAACCAAGCCAAACTACAGTTACCAAAGAAGAATTAATTCAAAATAGTAAATCACAAACTTCATTTAATATACAAAGTGAGATTGCAAAGTTAAAAATACCAATTCATTTGACAGAACTGGTAAAACATGGCTTGTCTAAATCAACCATTTCTGAGACATTAAACTTAAATGATGGAGAAGATTCCATAAAATTAAATTATGATCAGCCAAAGTTGATCTTTGGCCTAGATGTGAATGGAAAACATGCAGATGGAGCAGTTCCTCCATTTTATATCAGTCTTACCATTCATGATCAAATTTTACATAACACTATGCTAGATTTAGGAGCTTCTCATAATTTGATGCCCAAAGCTATAGTGGAAACTCTGAATTTAGAAATTACAAGGCCCTATAAAGATTTGTTTCCATTTGATTCAAGTAAAGTTAAATTCCTAGGTTTAATCAAAGATTTGTGTGTAACACTAGTTCAATATCGTGGTAAGATTATATTAATGGAAATTGTAGTAGCTGATATGCCACCTAAATATGGAATGTTACTTTCTCACTCATGGGGAGCAAAGCTATAGGGATCTCTACAATTGGACATGTCTTATGCTACTATATCAGTTTTTGGTCAGCCTAAGAAGTTATATAGGGAAATATTGATGAAGTACATGGTCAGTAGTGTTGAAAGATCTATAAATTACCCAATTTATTCTACACCAACTGACCTTTATTCTTTTATCTTATGTAACTCTGAAACTAATGAAATCCAAATTGAACTAATAGAGAAAAAGAAAACACCAAACAATGATAATATATTTCAGGAATATTTATGGCATTTAGACTTTGATGGTTCTATAAATAAGTTAGGAGTAGGAGTAGGAGTTTGGATTACCAACATGGAAATTAATCACTCTGAAGGCCATGCTTTCAAGCTAAATTTCAAATGTACCAATAATATGGCTGAGTATGAAGCCCTCATTCTAGGACTCCAAATTATTAGGAACTTGGGAGAAAAGGGAATTTTAATCATGGGATATTCAGAGTTGATCATAAAGAAAATAAATGGAGTATATTCTGTTTACAATCCTAGATTAAACCCATACAGAGATATTGTGCTAGATTTAACTGATGATTTATTAGAATGTAAATTTGCTGCTATACCTAGAAAACAAAATATACAAGCTCATTGTCTAGCAACCTTTGCTAGTACATGCAATTTACCATTCCAACCTAATCCCAGATATACTACTGAAGTCAAGCATAGACCAATGATTCCAGACAACTTAAAATATTGGCAATTTTTTTCTCAAGATGAACATATTCACAAGTTTATGAACAATGAAGGTGAATTTCAGAACTATAAGATAGACACAAATCGTACTATAGATAAAGATTTAGATTGTGAAATTGATTTAAATAACATAAATATAAATAAAATAAATTTGCTAGACCAACTAGATTTAGTCAATCATATATATATAACTTAGAGAAAGTAGAGATTGAAGAAATTATTGATGATGAATCTGACATATTGAATCTTAAGGATAATTTCTTACCCAAAGGTTTAACTCCTTTAGAAGATATTTTTTACTCCAAATATGTAGCTAGAAAACCCAAAATGGACCGAGTTAGATATGATATAGAAGAAAGAAATATTGGTACAGAGTTAAAACCCAAAATGATCAAATTTTCCAAAATTTTACCTCAACAAGAAAAGGAAAAATAAATTTATCTTTTAAAGGAATATCAAGATGTTTTTGCTTGGAGTTATGAAGTTATCAAATTCTATGATACAAGCATAATTCAACATAAAATTCAAATAAAAGAAGATAAAAAGCCCTTTAAACAAAATTTGAGAAGAATTAACCCTGTTTTATTGCCTTTGATAGAAAAAGAAGTGAAAAGAATGTATGATGCACAGATAATTGCACCAATTAGGTATTCTGATTGGGTTTCCAACCTAGTTCCAACAAGAAAGAAAACAAGAAAGATTAGATTATGTGTCGACTTTAGAAATCTTAACAAAGTATCCTTAAAGAATAATTACCCTTTACCAAAAATGGATCACATATTACAAAGGGTAGTGGGTTCTTCTAGGATTTCACTGTTAGATGGTTTTTCAAGATACAACCAGATCTTAGTCCAAAAATAAGATTAAGCTAAAATAGCTTTTACTACTCCTTGGGGCACTTTTATGTATGTAAAAATGCCTTTTGGTCTAATGAATGCAGGGGCAACCTTTCAAAGAGCTATGGACATAGCTTTTGCAAAGGAAATACATGATTTCTTAATAATTTACATAGATGACATTACTGTGTTTTCTAAAACTGATAATGAACACTTGGATCATCTGAGATAAGTTTTTATTAAATGGAGGAAATTTGGCATCTCTTTAAATCCTAAGAAAAGTTTATTTGGATTATAAGAAGGAAATTTACTTGGACACGTAATTTCTAAAGAAGGAATCAGAATAGAACTTGCTAGGATAGAAGCAATTCTTAACATCATTCCACCAAGAAACATCAAAGAATTACAAGCCTTTCTAGTAAGATTAATTTTTTAAGAAGATTCATATCCAATTTAGCTAAGATAATTAGAGAATTAAACAACATGCTTAAAAAAGATTCAGTTCTTAAAAGGATTATTGAGGCCAAAAAATCATTCGAATCCATCAAACAGGCCTTAACTAAAACTTCAGTCCTAATAAGTCCTGACTTTAAGAAGGATTTCATAATTTTTTCATTTGCTTCAGAACACACCATTGCTGCAGTTTTACTGTAGAAAAATGACCAGAGATTTGAATAGCCCATAGCTTTCTTTAGTAATACCCTTAGAGATGCCCCTTTGAAGTATAACATCATGGAGAAGCAAGCCTTAGCTTTGGTAAAGGCCATTAAAGACTTCAGAGTTTATAGTCTATCTTCTCACATCATTGCCTATGTCCCAATTTCTTTAGTAAAAGACATTCTTACTCAGGATGGTCTTGATGGAAGAAGAGGTAAGTGGATTGCCACTATATTAGAATATTACATAGAGATAAAACCCACAAATCTCATCAAAGGTCAAGGAATAGCCAGACTTATGGCTGAATCTAATTATAATTCCCTAGACATAAATTTTATTGCCCAAGTTGATGATCAGGAAGAAATGGCGACTCCAATGAACAGTGAAGCCTTTTCAGATTCACCCTAGTATACATATATCATCTTTGTACTACTAAACTTACAAGCTCCTCCTGGATTGTCAAGAACCAAAGCCAGATTTTTAAAGCATAAGGCAGTAAGATTTTGTATTTTAGACAATGTACTTTTTTGGAGAGATCATAGTGGGATTTTATTAAATTGTTTATTAAAGGAAGAAGCTGACAAAACACTTAAAGAATTTCATGCAAGTGACTATGGAGGACACCTATATTGAAAAACTACTGTAGAGAATATCCTAAGAGCTGGTTTTTACTGGCCTACTTTGTTTGCTAATGTCAAGAAGTTTGTAACTTCATGTTGCAAGTGCCAAATTTTTTAGGGTAAGAAAAAGCTGTTACCCCTGCCTTTAAAGCCCATTTCAACTAAAATTCCATTTCAACTGAAATTCCATTTAAACAATGGGGTTTAGACTTCATTGGTGAAATTCACCCTCCATCTTCAGGCCAACACAAGTGGATTTTGACAGCCACTGACTATTTTACCAAGTGGATTGAAGCCATACCCTCCACACAAGCCACAGATACTTTCATTATCTCCTTCCTAGAAAATAACATTCTTTCAAGATTTGGATGTCCCCAAAAGATAATTACTGGTAATGCAGCAACATTCAAATCCAAAAAGATGATTGAATTTTTCCATAAATACCATATTACCCTAGGCCACTCTACTGCATATTACCCTAAGGGTAATGGCCTAGCTGAATCCTCAAATAAAAGCCTTGTAAATATCATTAAAAAATTACTAGAAGATAACAAAAAATCTTGGAACAAGAAGTTAGTCAATGCCTTATGGGTAGACAGACTTACAAATAAAAAATCTATTGGTACATCTCCTTACTAGCTGGTTTATGGAATGGATGTTGTTTTTCCATCCTCCTTAGGAGTGCCAGTGATGAAGATTATTCAACAATTACAGGTTGAAACAAATGACATTCAAAGAAGGATTAATCAAACTATTCACTTGCAACAAACAAGAAAAGAAGTTTATATTAAATCCCAAGTTATCCAGGATAATGTAAAGAAATTTTTTGATAAAAAGAGTAAAGAAGATGATTTTTACATTGGAGACCAAGTATTAAAGTGGGATTCCAGAAGAGAAGACAAAGGTAAACATGCAAAATTTGATTTTCTGTCAAAAGGACCTTATGTAATTTATGGATATAGAGGTAATAATGCTTTCTTTTTGAAAGAAATGAATGGAACAGATCTGCAAGAAGGACCAGTAAATGGCAGAATACTGAAGCACTACTATTCATCTGAGTTAACCAATAGTTGGTCTCATTTACTTTTGATCATTGTACATATACACTGAAGATTTTTAGATTGGATTGGATATTTTCCTAAAAAATTTGAAGCCCAGAGAGAAGGCCCTAAGCTTTGAGAGGTAAAGTATCATATATATGAGTTATTGCAGAAATCATAAGATACTTATAGGATCATCACAATCAAAGATAAAAGGCTACTAGCCTTAAAGTTCTTGACATTTCACCAGGAAATGCCATCCCCATGTGGAGCCACTGTTAGGGTCCTATAATAATAGGGTTCATAAATTTTGAATTAACTTTGATAAATCTTGTAAATATGTACATACCTTGCTTTCTGAAAGTTGTTTTCCCATATTTTGAAAAAATAAAAAAAATATAATAAAAAGACAAAAAGAGGGTAAAAGTACTAAAAGAAATATCAAAGGACTTAGAAAAATATAGACCCCAAAAGAAAAAGAGATAAAATAAGACCTGAAAGTAAGCAATTCCAAATGCCACTACTTTTACTTTACTGCAAGAATAATGATTATGTGTAGAGTGTCAATAAATGCGATAAGCCATGATCAATTAAACATTTTAATCTTAACTATTCATGCTTTCAATATCATTTTTTATATAGTGAATAAATATTTGTCAAACATTTTAAACTTGACAAATCAGTAGATATGTAGAGAATAATGAGGAGCTCAACAGTTTAATCTGAGCCCTCGGATGAAATAAGGTAGACTTAGATAGTTTTATGCCTTGAAAGAAAAATGTTTTAAGGTTGCAAGCCTAAATGCACCTAAAACAATGAAGAAAAAATGTTAGAAATAAATATGGGTAGGTAGAAATTAGTTGAGCAAGCATGTAATAAAGCATCATTCGGAAAAAATCACTAATTTACCCTCCTCTACAAGTATTTAGTATTCTAAACTATTAGTCAAGAAGGATCAGAGCATTTCTCTGACTTCTGTTGGGATCGGACCCAAGGCTAGATGAATGGTTAGTTAAAAATATTGAGTTCCTACATTAAACCCACATTTATCAACATTTACCCATCATTCATGCATCATAATCCCTTTTTCCTAAAGTGAAGACACATTTTTACTTAGTAAAATTGAAACCCTAAAATAATTAACTTCATTCCCTTCAAAATCATTTATAAAACCCTCAAAAAGCATTTATCCTAAGTATAAGTGAAGTAATACAACAAAGATGAGCAGCACTTTATTTTTATACTTTACTTAGAGGTAACATGTGCTTTGTTCCCATTTCACTACCCTTTTTCATATTAACTTCTAACTAAACCTATTAAACCCCTAAAATACACCTACCTGTATATTATTAATCCCCTTATATTTAAAATAAACCCCTAAACCCTTTATTTTAAGTTTATACCAATGTTAAATATCCCCATGTGCACAAATATGAAAAACCCCGCCCAACTATCCCATTGGTCTAAACCTATCCATAAACAAATATCCTGCCCCTATATTTTTCAAACAAATGCCAAAAACATTTGAAAAACTATATAATATAACTGGCGCCCGCATATGTATTTATTGAAACATTTCATAAATGTTTTAATTTAAATATACATTATATTTTTCCTCCCCACCATTATATAACCAAAATATAAACCTACCTCTCCGCCATATTATATAAACTAGGGTTTAAACGTATTTAACGTTTATTTCTAAAAAAGTTTATATCCCACCGCATATAACAAACCCTGGACCCACTCCCATTCCAATGCAACTCCCAAACCAATCTGGACCGTTGGCATTCAAAGCTCAGATCCGACAGCTAAAACACAATATCACATAGAAAAGATGCCTGATCACCCAAGCTCCAAATCTGTGCGAAATGGGTGGTTTGGCAATTCTATTTCTCCTCCACGTGCCATTTTCTTATTGGATCGCCTGGGTTCAAGCCAAAACTACTTACCACCATAATGCCACGCGATAACCACTGATTGTTTCAATCCTTTGAGGCCCAAAACCGCCATTACCGCTCGATGTGACCAGCATTCAATGCAGAGGTAATGTAACCAGAATCTTTAATAAACATAAGAAAATGCATGCTTTCCTCATTCTTCTGCGCGTTAACCCTGCATGAAGCCTCCTGACTATTAAAACAAAGTTGTTTCTGCCATTTCTATTCCCAAAAACCTACAAAACGCGACCAACAACCATTGAAGACCACCAAGGAGTGTTCACATTGCTCCACAGAAGCTGCGTTTCATTGAAAACCTTAGATACATCTTCCAAAGCCCAAATGCCTGCATACAAAAGGTATTTATCTGAAATTTGAACCAGCAATCGATTTGAAAGATATTTAAAGAACAAAAACACAATTAGAGTTTAAGAATCAATTGAAAGAAACTGTCAAAAAGCCCCAAAAACAGGCTATACCCTGTCAAATTTTTCCCAAGAACCCTGTTTTACTATTGTGCGCTATTGTGAGAGAAAAATTGTGAATTTGTACAATTTGATTATCTATTTCAAAACTTTAAATCAAAATATAAAACCTCTGAAGGTATTCTAAGCCTTTGTGACCCTTTTCAAAAGACTTTCAGCCCTATTTCTCAGTCAGAGACTTAGAAACCCTTGTTTCTTGTTTCAAACTAGTTAAAAGCCTGTAAACCTCTTTCATAGACCTAATTGTAAAGAAAACCCAAGGAAAAAAGTTATAATTTGCCTATTTTATCCAATAAGCCTCTGCTAAAAGTAAATACACTTCTGAAAACTATCTAAACTTGCAGAAGTAGCCCAAAATGCCTAAAAAGCAGAGCTCTAGCAAACCTGAAGCTTCCAAAGTGCCTAAGCCAACCCCTGTAATGAATTCTAAGACTGCTATTGTTGTCAATCCTTTACAACCTCCAGTCATAGATGTTGAGCACATTCCACTAGCTGATACTAATTATAAAATAGTAGATCCCATTTTTAAATTTAACCTACCAGATATTCATAACTGGTGCTTTGAAAAGTATCTAGATAAAGAAGAAGAAATCCATATCTAGGAATCCCACTTGCTCAAATATGTTGTCCCATTAACTCACCCATGCCAGGAGGTCATCAGATTATGTCAGAAGTATTATGTGCCTAATCAAAGAGCCATAATCAATACCAATAAAGAAGTGATTTTCACCATCATTTCTCAATCTATCAATCAAATGTTACAACTTCAGCCTGACCCCCAAGCAGTCCCTTTATCCATAGAGGCCTTAATCCAACTGTATATTGGCCTAGATTTTCCCATATGATTCATGATTTTTCATACATTTATGACCTCACATGTAGAAACTCCTAAACTGAATCCCCCATATTCCACTGCTAAATTCCCAGAAGGTTCAAGACATGTGATTTCCATGCTTTCCTTCATCCTTGGATATTTTATTGATGAACACACTGATGAATCCATCTTGGGGTTCTTATCCACTTTTACCCCAGGGCAACACCCATCAATAATCTTTGATTCTGATGGTTTCATTGCAAATAGTGTCCATTATCAATTGATCAATTTTCCAATTGACGGAGTATTCATATATACTTCCTTACTTTTTCATATGTTTCTATATTTCCAATCAAATAAATTTCCAGTTACTCTTCAAAAGCTTGACATAGAGGGTAATTCTCTATCTGTCATTTTTTGGACTACATTGCTTATGAAAGAGTGTGCAGATTTCACATATTCAGACTTTTCAGAGTTATTTTTACATCTAGTAATCACAATGTTGACCAAAGCAGAGAAACCAAGGATAAATGAAGAAATGAAAATGATATTGCAGTTGATAGAATATAATAAGGTTGGTGACTAGTATTTATATGAAAAATATACTGAAATCAGAGTATTTGGGTCAAACTTGTTACCTTACAAGTTACCCAAGCATGTTTCAATGAGGATATTTGTCTTGGAGTATATCAGGCAGATCCTAAATTTTGATTCTATAAATTTCATGGCAGAAAAGAAGAAAACTCAATTCAAATTAAAGAATCTAATAGGGCCATTCATCTGCAATCACAGAGATGCAGAAAAAGAGGTAGATAAGCAATTGTTGGAATACAAATTTGCAGAAATTTTTCCATGGAATTATGATCCACAAGGGATCTAGAGTAAAGTAAGGGTTAAATGCAAGTTAACCCCTTTCATTCATGAAGCAAAACCAAATATAGAAAAATATGAAAATCAGATTAAGTGGACTGAAAATACCTTAACAGATGTAGTAAACAAAAGTGATACTAGTCACACTTTGGAGACTGTAAATAAGCCAGAAAATTCCACTAAGAGAATATGGGAAGAAGGAGCCTATGTTGCGGAAACTACAACTGAGACTGAATTCAAGATAATATATAACAACATGCCTAAATTAAGTTCAGTTGGTAAAGAGAAGGTGACAATTGACATAGATGATACATCTACACCAGAGAGAAATGATGATACTTTTACTAAAAAACTTTGAAGACTTATTCTATTTGCAGCATGAAATCAAACACTTGTTTGTCATCAAGCCAACCTTTGCTAGATATACTGAAGCTCATGAAAAATTCAGGAAATTGAAAAGCATACAAATTCCTAAAAATGAGGATTGGTAGTCACTCACAGATTTATTGTGAAGGATAAAAAACAAATAGATGAAAAGAGGACAAAACTGTTTTTTGATTTTATAGTCAAAATAGATTTTACAGTAGTAAACAGTTTTGACTAAGGTTTAAAGAGTATCAGAGTTTAGAGAGTATCAGTGAATAAAGAGAATCAGATAAAGAGTATCAGACAAGGCAGATTAGATTCCAAAAAATATCTAAGAGCCAGCAAGGAGGACACCAAGGTAGCCAGCTGCTTCTTATCCTCAAAACAATTTCTAGTTCTTTTGGATAAAATAGGACAACTTGCTGATTTGTTAAGCAACTGTCTCTATTATTGTTGTAAAGATATTTTATTTTCCTAAGATAATTCCTAGAATCTTTCTAGGATATTTTGTAAAACATTATTTATAAATAATTAATCTTTAGAAGTATTTTGTGGGAATAAATTGCTAGAGATTGCTATAGACATTTTGTTGGACTTGAAGGCTTTTGTGTTCAAATTTCGAGTAGCAGAATGGATCAAAATAATTGGCATCATACTTCAGGATTCGTGTGATGAGCTATTTGGAGTGAATTATTTCCTTACGTGTCATTGTTATCTTTCTTTGTTACATGCATCCATCTATGTTTGTTCTAAATTTGAATGTATAACTAGGAGTTACAGGATTTGTTAAGAGCACCCTGTTTTTAACTAGTTATCATTTTTATATTTTCCTCTGATTTCCAGTGTAGGGAACCCTTAATTTCTTCCTCTCTCATTTGACCTCTGCCTACTACTTCCTTTTTCCGGATCAAAGGATCCTTAATTTCTCTTTATCCTAATCATACCACCTCACAGAAAAGAATTTTCCAAGATCTTCAAGGGTTATCTATCTTTCCCTGAAAACATTTGACCTTTTGGACTTGATCCTAGTTATGTTAGCTTGATTTTGAATCCTTATCCCAATGGACAAATAGATCTCCCTCTAACATACCTTCAAGTGATTTCTCCCACCAAACCAATCAAAACCAAAACCAAAGCTGTACATTCATAAGTAGCCTAATATTTACAAATCAAACGAAGATTAGTTTTAAAGAGAGAGCCCTCTCTAAACCCTAGGAAGGCTAGATCCTAGAGTTTGAAGTAGGTTTGTGGTTACCTCTAGTGATCTTTGACTAAAAACCAAAAATCTCACAACTTTAGAATTACTAGAGTGATAACAGGAACCATTACCTTTGAGAGGGATTCAGGTAAACCATTTATGTTTAAAGATGTTATGCATGTTCCAGGTCTGAAGAAGAACTTGGTCTCAGTCGCAATGTTGGAAGACAGAGGTTATGACATTGTTTTCAGTGAATGAAAATATTTCTTGCGAAATAAAACAACGGTTCAAACCTAGGGATTCGAGTTAAGAATCTCTACAAGTTGGAGGTAGATGGCTGCACTGCAATGATGGGAAAAGAAAAAGAAGTGGTGGGTCGAGATGAAGGCGAATTATGACACAGGAGATTAGGCCATCTTCACCATGGTGCCTTGAATATTTTGCAGCAGATTTCTACTGGACTTCCCAAGGGTACTCTTGCGTAGTCAGTTCAGTGCAAGGGATGTACTATGGGTATGTTTGTGAAGACCACCTTTCATGAGAAGGAGAATCATGTTTCGGTGATCCTGGAGAGAATTCACACAGACGCATGTGGACCTTTCTTGGTTGCTTCAACAACAAAACACAGGTATTATGTTATATTTTTTTATGACTATTATTGTATATGCTAGATATTCTTCATGCAGAAGAAGAGCGAAACATTCTCAAAGTTCTGTGAGTTTAAAGAATTGGTGGAGAAGGAGTCAAGGAATCAAGTGAAGGCTCTACAAAGCGATAATGGTGGTGAATATATCTCAAATGAATTCAAAGAATTATGTAGCAAAGAAAGAATTTGAAGAGAAATCATAGCACCTCATAAACCACAGCAGAATGGGTTCACAGAGAGGAAGAATAGAACGATCGTGGGTGGTGCTACATGAGCTATGCTGCATGACCAGGGCCTACCGATGCACTTGTGGGCGGAAGCATGCAACACTGCAGTTTATGTGAAAAAACATTGTCCTCATAGAGTACTTGGCATGAGTACACCTGAAGAAGCTTTTACTGGTAAGAAGCCTGATATTTCTCATTTGAAGATTTTCGGCTCATCTGTTTACATTCATGTGACAAAGGACGCCAGGAAGAAGCTAGAGCCGATTGCAGAAGTTGGGATATTTTTGGGGCACACAGAAGCACCCCATAATTATCATATGTATTTGCCAAACACTTGAATGTCTGTGGTGCGATGGGATATAAAATTCAATGAGGTGAAATCCATGAAGTTGTCGCTTAAGAGGGAGCTACACTTGCATGTAGAGGAGGAGCTAATTGTTCCCAAATATGAGCCTCTGGATGTGGATCAGGCACGGGAGGAGATTCATGGAGTGCAGGAGTCCAATAATGCACAACCAAACATCATTACTGGCAGAAATCATACCACAGACGCTGAGAGACTGAAGCTTGATGTGGCATAGAATGTAGGAGTCCCTACATCACAGCATAGATAGAGAAAGTCACCTGACCTATTTATTGGATACATGAATCTTATGAGCAAGTGTATCATGATAGATCATCTTCTTTTGAAGAAGCAGTGCAAGAGCCCACATGGGTAGATGCCATGGTGGAGGAGTATGACTCCATTGTCAGAAACAATGCTTGGGAGATTTTTCCAAGGATGGTGGGTAAATTAGTGGTAGATTCAAAATGGATCTACAAGGTAAAGCAAGTTGTTTATGGGAGCGTCGAGAAGTATAAGGCAAGATTTGTTGCCTGAGGTTTCTCACAGATCGAGGGGATTGATTATGAAGAAAAATTTGCACCTGTCGCACGGTATTCTTCCATAAGGACCATCCTTGTTCTCTCAACGTAGATGGGTTGGCACATTCATTAGATGGATGCGAAGACTATGTTCCTTAATGGGATCATTGAGGAAGAAGTGTACATTAAGCACCGTAAAGGATTTGAGATCTTTAGTAGCGAGTGACATGTATGCAGCCTCAAAAGAGCACTGTATGGGCTGAAGCAAGCACCACGTGCTTGGTACGCACAGATCGACAGCTATTTCACTAGACTTGGCTTCACCAAGAGCGAGGCAGATGCAAAACTATACCAAATTGTGGTGGAGGGTAAGCTTTTAATCATTTTTCTTTATGTTGATGATTTAATACTAAAGGCTGATGAGAAATTGATACATTCATGCAAGGCAGATCTTGCAAAGGAGTTTGCGATGAAGGATTTGGGCCTCCTTCATTATTTCCTTGGATTGGAAATATGGAAACGAGAAGGTGAACTGTTTGTGTCTCAAGGAAAGTATGCTTGGGAGATACTTGGTAAGTTTCACATGGACAACTGTAAGCCCATAGATACTCCTCTTCCAGGAAATTGGAGGAAAGAGGATGCTACATCGGCAGAGATAGTGGATGCCACTATTTATCGACAGTTGGTGGGTTTGCTTATGTATTTAGCTAATACAAGACCGGACATATGCTATGCGGTGAACCAGCTTTCACAAGCGATGGTTAAGCCTACCAAGCTCTTTTGGAAGGCAAGCAAGCATGTCCTAAGGTATCTCAGGAGCACATTTAAGTATGGCTTATGGTATAGACAAACGGATGAGGTGAATTTGCATGGCTTCATGGATGCGGATTGGGTAGGTAGCCCAATAGATAGAAAGAACACATCAGGAGGGGTTTTCAATATCGAATCTACAGCAGTTTCTTGGTATAGTAGGAAAAAAATATCCATGGCACTCAGTTCAGCGGAAGAAGAATACATGGAAGCAAGTCAAGCTACATGTGAGGCTATCTGGATGAGGAAGATCCTGGTCAGTTTGTTTGGTTCACATTTAGATGCTATGGTGATACATTGTGATAATCAGAGTTGCATTAAACTCTCAATTAATCCTATGTTTCATGATAGATCTAAACATATTGATATCTAGTATCATCATATCAGAGATTGTGTGCAGCAGAAGATCATGTTGCTTCAATACATTCCTATGGAAGTTCATGATGCAGATATTCTGACGAAGGTGCTCGGCAGGAGCAAATTTGAATACCATAGAGGAAGGATCAGGGTGAAAGATAATCCCTATCTTGTTGAGAGGGAGTGTTGAGATTCAACAAGATGATGAGCTTAGTGAAAATTAAGCACCTTCACTAAGTGGGGCCCGCAAGCTATTTTTAGGTGTATGTCTATTTTTAGACATGGTGAGCATATTCTATAAGTTGCAGGATGTTATTTGTAGATGGTTGGTCAAATGTGGAAAATATATGAAATTCTATTTTTAGAATATTGGGCGAAGTCTATTTATATATTGTCAATCGAAAAATAGGTACATGTCAATTATTATTAGCCCTTAATAATAGTCCAACAATAAATATCAACTTATTCTCTTGGAGCACTTTATTTCAGTGAACAGATTTGGAAAATCAGTGGGCTGAAGGAATTATGCAATTCCTAGGGTTATTGGTGGCTGATGCATGGAGAAATCAGTTAGAACTGAATTGGAAAAGTTATGACAGAGTTGGAAGAGTAGTTATGGGAGTTGTTATTCAATTTAACTCAGTTAAGTGAGTTAAACTCAGTTGAGCAAGTTGTATCTATTATAACTGAAAGATACACTAGTGAGAGTTATGTGAATTAATTAGTTAATTAATTCACAACTAATAACTCACTAATAACTCAACGGATACAGTAGCTATCTACAGTGCATGTCAGTTCCAGTGGAGACCCAGTGGAGAGATAAGTGAAAGGGTGAGATGGACTATATGTTGTGACTATCGTGATGTATTCAATGCATCTGATACACATTGGAGATGCCAATGAGGATTGCGCAGTCAAGGCAAGGCCAATTTGAATTCATTCAGGGGTCTTCTTCAGTAGGGATTACGAAGTGGAGGCAGGCTATCAGGAGGAAAGAAATTGGTGCATAGATATGAAAATTTCTACATGATAGTGTGTAATGATTGTTGGTTGTACTGAGAGCTTGAAATACTAAGTTTTGTATGAGATTATGATATGATTCCATTGATATACATAATATATGACAGTTGGGGATTTTAGCTTTAAGCTTTCCCGTTAAACAACTATGTTATGTGCGATTGAATTTATTCACATGTGTTTGCAATTAAGTTTTTAAATTTCCGTAAGTTTAACAGTGGAAGGATTCTATATTTAGCAAGAAGATAAATATTGTTAGATCAGGAGGATCCGGTAATACATTAGTATTAATAAATTTCTACAAATTTGGCCTACGCAAGTAGGTCACTGCCGAAAGGGCCAGTAGTATAGGGGTTTGTTGGAAAACCTTAACCTCTGAACCTGGGTCAGGACCCTTAAAGCCAACACTTGCCTTGGTAGCCAAAGCACAATTCTCTTCATCATCATGCTTTGATGAAGAGCCATCTCTGGTGTTGCGCCTGAACTCCTCCTATACTAGATCCGACCACAGTCGTTCCCAATCCAGCAGCTTTTCTCATCCATTGACAGAGTCTTGATAACTGTGCGAACTCTTAGGAAGTCCCAAGACAACCAAACTCACCAAATCATCATCAGCAACCATGATTCCCACACTCTGTAGTTCATCCCAAAATTGGACAAACTTTGTGAGATACTTAGGAATATTGTCACCCTTCTCCATCTTGATCTTTCTAAGTTTATCTTTCAGTGCTAATTTCCTATGGTCGTTGTTTCTTTGAAAAAGATCTGTCAAAGAATTCCGCATTGGAAATGGAGTGACATTCCCATGAAGGCTTGAGAAAATATGGTCTCACACATCTTCCAATATAATCCTTCTCATTTTCTCTACTTTCTTTTTCTAGGCGTTAAGTAATGCAACATCCATCGAATTTGGCTTAGGAACATGACTGTCAATGAATTACTTCAAGCCATTATCTTCAAGCACTGCCTCCATCATATCCTTCCATGCAATATAGTTCAAACTTCCATCGAGTGCATACTCTAACCGCAAACCATTGAAAGCCATTTCGATGTTTACTTAACTGTCGCACCAAGAAATTATTGCAACAAATTTGAATTGTTTCCACCAACAAACTCATCTACTGCTTCAATATTGCAATCTTCTTTACTTCAATACCATGTAGAAATTTTAATAAAATTATGTATTGCTAGATTGTCTTGATCTAACAATTATATTCCATTTTTAAATACGTAATCCTTCTACTTAAATATTTGCATAATTTTAATCGCCAATTGCAAACACATGAAGAAAGATCAATCACACATAACACAGATGTTTTTACCGGGAAAGCATAAAGCTAAAAACCCCACTATCATATATTATGTATAAATCATGGATCATGAAACAATATCATACAAAACTCTATTCCAAGAGCTCTCAGTACAATACACAATATTCTCACACTGTCATACAAAAATTGGCATAAACATGCACCAATTTACTACCTCCTAACAGCCTGCCTTCATTACGCAATCCGTGCTAATCACAATCCTTGAATGAATGAGATACTGCCTTGCATTGACTGTGCAATCCTCATTGGCATGTCCAATGTGTGTGTGGTTGCATGAGTGCACCCACTAATGTCACAACAGATATTCAAACAGTCCCTTTCACCTGTCTCTCAACTCGGTCTCCACTGCATCTGACATGCATGTAGCTAACAATAGTAAATATTTAGTTGCATGTGAGATCACTCCATGTGAATTAATTTAATATTTAAATCACTGATCTCTCACTAGTGTATCTTTAGTTACAACTAGCACAACTGAGTTTAACTCACTTAACTGATTTAAACTAATTAAAACTCACATAACTACACATCCAACAGTATTACAAATTTGTATCACTCAGTTACAACGAAGTCAACTCTATTACAAATTCCTTCAGTTAACTAGTTTTCCACATCAGTTAACTGAAATCAAGTGCTTCAAGAGAATAGATTATTATTTATTGTCTAATTATTATTAAGAGATAACAATAATCGACATGCATTCTATTTTTAGACATGCATTCCACGAAACAACTTCGCACATGCATTCCAAAAATATATGCCCATCCATCCATATAATTTTCTCAACCATCTATAAATATATTACTGCTAAAAATAGACTTTCATCCAAATTCTAAAAATAGACATATCACCTAAAGATAGCCTGCGGGCCCCACCTAGTGTAGGTGCTTAATTTTCACTAGGATCATCATCTTGTTGAATCTCAACAGTACAAAGATCGCTTATATATTTGTAAAAATTCCCAACTAAAACAAAATATTCTTTTAGAATTGCACACTTCTCCTTTAGGAGGACACTCAAGATTCTTAAAAAATTATCACAAGGTGAAGAAATATTTTTTTGGGATGGCCTTAAATATGATATTCAAAATTTTGTGGCCGAATGTTTGGTTTTCCAGCAAAATAAAGTTGACACAATTAAGACCCCGAGTCTTCTACAACCTTTATCCGTTCCAAGTCAACGTTGGGAGGAGATTTCAATCGATTTTATCACAGGTTTACCTAAGTCAGAAGGATAGAGTGTCATCATGGTGGTAGTTGATAGACTTACCAAGTATGCAAACTTTTGTGAATTATCTAATCCATTTAAAGCAAGTATAGTTGCTACTACATTTATGGAAAAAATTAAAAAGATACATGGAAACCCAAATATTATTGTAAGTGATAATGATCCCATTTTTATTGGAAATTTTTGGACAGAATTATTTTCTTGTTTGGGTACTCAACTAGCTCATAGCTCATCTTATCATCCTCAATCCGATGGTCAAACTAAGATAGTGAATAAATGATTGGAAGGATATATTCATTGTTTTGTATCTGATAAGAAAACACAATGGGTTAAGTGGTTACCTCTCCCTGAATGGTGGTATAACACTTCCTTCCATACTGCAGCAAAAATGACCCCATTTATGGCACTTTATGGATGTCATCCACCATCGATCACATCATCTTTAAGAGAAAATTATAAGGTTCAAGCAGTGGAAGATCACATCGAGCATCAACAAGAAGTTCTCCAACTCTTAAAGGATAACCTAAATTTGGTACAAAATCGAATGAAACAACATGCAGATCAACATTGCAGCGAGAGAAGTTTTGATGTAGGAGACTGGGTATTTATAAGGCTACAACCATACAAACAAATGTCCCTCAAGCAAGCTAAGAAGGATAATAAATTATCACCAAAGTACTATGGTCCTTACAAGGTGTTGCAAAATATTGGTACTATGGCATACAAATTGGAGCTTCTTGCTTCTTCGCGAGTGCATCCGGTTTTCCTTGTTTCATGCTTAAAGAAGGTTATAGGTGAAACAATTCCAGTCCAAACAATATTGCCAGAACTTGATGAGGAAGGAAAAATCATATTGGAGCCTGAAGTAGTCACGGAAACAAGAACTCAAGAGCTACGAAATCGATCAATTTCAAAGTATCTCATCAAGTGGAAGAACTTACCTACTGAAGATTGTACATGGGAGGATGAGAATTTTATACAGAAGCATCCAAAGATACTCAAGCATTAAGGTGAACATTTTTTTGAAGGAGAGGGGCATGTTAGGTCCCTATATTACTAGTGTAGTCCCTTATTGTTGTTAGTTTAACCCCCTTATTGTTATTGTTTACCCTTGTAACCCCAATATTGTTATTATTGTGCCCTTACATTATTGTTGTTAGATTGGCTAGGATTATATTTTGACCCCATGGATTCCTATATATAGAAGGAGATTTTGGTCATTTGTATCATCCAATAATTTTTAATTTATGTAATGTGTTGGAGGTTTCCCCCTCAAAGTGTTGATTTCGAAGTCGTTGATCTCTCTTTTCTTCTATTTTTGGAGTTGGTTTCGTAACATTTGGCTGCTTGAATAAGAGCTTGTCTCTACAGCCATTTTCTTCAAAAGCTTTGTTATTTTTTTTTGAAAGCTTTGTGAGATTTGTTGAAGTTATTTTTTTCAGTTTCATAAGATGAAAACTTTCTCAATTGAGGTTTCCAAATCCTCCTCCTTCGCAAGATTCTTTAATGAAGACATGAAGCGAGACTTCTACATATTGAAGGACATTGTGAAAATTTTGTTTGAAGATAGAAGAAAAAGCACTGAACTTCATGAGAAATTGTTTTATATGAAGCAAGAGAAGGAAGAAATTCTTCAAATATTGCATGATATGGAGATGCAGATCCATCAAGCCTAAGAGGCTTTAACCAAGAAGATGTGTAAAGCTGAGGTAATTCACTCAAATTTGTCTTCCATTTCCTCTTCAGAAAGATGTGTTGGTTCATTTGAAAATAACACTAGAGGTATAGGGTCCAAGTTAATGTTTAAAATGGGCTATGAAGGCAAGGGTTTAGGAAAACATGCACAAGGCATAATTAATTCTATTTTGGTTGAGGAATGACCTAATAATTTTGGTCTTGTGTAGTATCCCAAAAAGGGAGAATGTAGTAATACTAAACACAATATAAGAACTGCAGCAAAGTAAACAATAAATCTAGATACACATCAGAATGCACAAAAATAGTTGAGCCATTTTATTATTTTGGAGGTGAAAAAGAAAGTATAATAGTGCTCAAAATATGAGACACTCAAGCCACAAGGGTGGCCTAGAATTACCCTGCAATGATTTCCCAATAGGGACTACGTAACTGCTAAAATGCTGGAAGGTAAACTGCGATGTCCCTACTGCAACTTTAGGGGATGCAACTGCTTGAAAGATATAAAGTCAGATCTAGGTAGAATGGGAGCTCCGATGATGTTGAAATTGTAGATCTGGGCTCTATGATGGATTCCCAAGATAACCCAGAAAGGGTTTCTCATATCTGTAAGTCTAAGACAACCACCCTCTTAGGGCTTCACATATATCCTGTTGGGAATGCAGATCTAAAGCTAGATATGATAGTATGATAACTGCAATGATGCAAAATCAAATCTATGCAAGAAGGGTTGATCCCTTCACTAGATCCTTAGGCTAAAAGCTCAAGATATAGCTCCTCCAATCTCCTCCACTGAACATAGCTGCTGGATGAACAACAGCTTCAAAAAATTGGATTTTCAGAGAGGGAGGCTCATTAGCCTACTGCTAGATGTGAAAAATCAGCTCCTAAGTGATGGAAACAATAGATCCAATGTGAGGAGATGATCCATCATGGGATTTCAAGCTGAAATATGGGAAACTTCCTTCCTCCAATAGATCGACAGTACTGAACTGCACAATTTTTGAAGGGACTGTTGTTGCATGGAGGTAAAACCCAATGGCTTGAATGGACGATGTAGATTTGTTGCTCCTGAAAGGATAGATCTGAAGAACAAAGTGGTAGGATGAATCCTCCACTAGTTTCCTAGCTGAATGATAGAAGCAACCTCTTGAAGATGGCACCAATTCCTGATAAGGAATGAAGAACAATCCTCTTTCTAGAGCTACTCAAAGAAAGAGGTGGGATTCTTGCTCAGGAACACCCTGTGCTAAACAGCACTCCAAAGTCTGCTAAATAGCCCAAGTCTACATAGAAAAGTCCTAAGACAAATCTAGATGTAAACAGATCAGGAAATGAATAATCCAAATCATGCCTTCCATTGTGCCTTCACCTTCATTATATGCATGAGCCTTCCATAGCCTAGGCCCACTGCAAGATTGCATTGTACATGTGGAAAAAGTATCCATGTTTGACTGCGTTGTTGCTTCATGTCCTCCATCATTTTTACATGGGATGATCACCCTCTCCATAATGCATGCATTAAATGCATCACTTCCTCCACTATCTTATCATAACTGCTTCATGATCTCCTTTGAATGCACTATGATCTTAGTTGACCTTATCAAATATCCTCATGATTTTATATTTAAGATCCATGATTTTATTTGACTGTTTCATCCTCTATAATATATCTCATAAGTGAGACATGATCTCCATTAATGGAGATGCTCCACTACTCCATGTTTTTAGATCTAGATTTATAATATCCACATACACATATTAAAAATGGATTTTATTCATCTTTGAGGTTTGTGGGTCCCTCCACCCTTTTATTTACATAATTAATTAAGTTTATTAAGGACTTCCAATATTCAAAATATGATGTGAAAATTTGGGAATATTACATCTTGGTTATGTGCAATCTAATGGCGAAAAATCCAAAGCCATGAATGCATGTGAGGAAACTTTAAAAAGAACTTTTTTCACAAGTTCTAAACCACAAACATGTCAAGTTTGTTTTCAAGTTGATTTCCATTGTTTGAAGCCTATGTTGCAGCAAGAAGATTGTAGACATGCAGCTTATGGCGAGCATGCGAGTTCGGACAGTTTTCAAGACAAGAACGATAATTTTATTCTGCAAAAGAAATATGGAACCTCTACTAGTTCATGTCCTCAAGAAGGCAAAAAGGATGGACATGCAAGGCAACATATGAGGTATAATTCTTCCCATAGTCAAGTTGATTATGTTTTTGCAAGTCATGACAATTCTGCATTCTTAAATGGAAGAAAGAGTTGTTAAAGTGCCTATGAAGAGATCAATCCTGTGTTCCTCTAGAATATCAGTTACCCTTATATTCAATTTTTGGAAGTCCTCAATGTGCTGCCCCACTAAACCCTTTTGTTTGAGATTTATCAATTGGCTAAAGAATGTGTTTCTCTTTGTATCCTCATAATGTGCTATCATTTCCTCCATAAAAATTGACCAAGTGACAATTTTTTTACGGGAGCAAATCCATCGATACCATAAAAATGTATTTTGTTCTAAATGTAAAGTTGCAATGCGTACCTTTTGTGTGTTTTCCACATTATGGAGATCAAAATATTTCTCCATCTGTAGTATCCATGTTACAGGATCCTTTCCATCAAACTTCCTCATATCCATTTTTGGAATATGGTGGTTCTTCCCACCAACATTAGAGTTTATGAAATCACAATTAACATTTATTTTGTTCTCATCATGAGGTTCTTCTACTATCTTTTCACCATTAAGAAACCTTTCTTGTATCAACTTTGTCAAACCTTCCATGTCTGCTTTTAGAAAATTCTTCATGTTTTCCATTTTCTCATCGATCTTAGCTTCCATGTCATCCATCTTAGATTCCATGCCAGCCTCCATGCCATCCATCTTAGCTTCCACGCCTTTCTTCAAACCATCCATCTTCTCTTCCATGCCTTTCTTCAAAACTTCCATTTCATTTTTTGTTGCTCTTTGCGAGAGTGAAATTTGTTGCACTTGCTCTTGTAATTTTGATAGATCATGTTGCAATTCTTCATCTTCATGAGTCATAGTAGAGCCTTCTGAAGGCTTAATGGGTGTTGAATTATTTTTACGGGGCATCTTTTAAAACCCAATACTGATATCTATTCTACAATATTCCCTTGGAATCAATTCAAATTGATTCTTCAAACAAGACTTATGCAATTCGGAAAAAAAAATACACACCTTTTTATTGCTTTTGAGGAGCTCGATATTGAAATTGGATTATCTCTATGATTGTAGCACTTCAATATCTAAATTTCTCTACCAACGTATCCCTCTGAATTATCCTTTGAATGCCACAGGTCTGACCTGATTTGGATTCTCCAAGACAAAATTGTGTCCAATCGCCCACAATGACCTAATTATGGATTGGTTCAGTAGAGAAAAATTGTATGACTTGACACGTGTCACTGTTTCATCCTTTGTCTCTAAAGTTGATAGAAAAGAAACTACAGTCTGTGTACCTACGACCGGTTTTTACGGCACTCCAATCCGATGCCCAGAGAGAAAGTTATTGAAATTTTCCCACAATCACCTCTTTGAGATGAAATTCAGGAGCCTGAAAAAGCACTACCTTCCACAGATCATATCACCAAAAATATTGCGAACCAAGCTCTAAAAATATTTGATGAATTTCCTTAGGATTTCATCTTTGCACCATATGAATTTCAGATTCTGAACCTTCTTAGAAAAAATGTTATAGCGAAAATGCCATGATGACCTGTTTAGGAGCCTGAAAAAAGACCTAAATTCCACAGATCATATCTCCGAAAATATTGCGAACCAAGCTCTGAAATTTTTGGACAATATTTCTCAGGATTTCAGCTTCACACCCTAAAAATTTCAGCTTCTGAAACTTCGTAGAAAAGAATTTATAGCAAAAATTCCACGATGACCTGTTTGGAGCAGCGAAACCCTAGAATCCAAAGCTCTGATACCAAATGTTGTGTAACCAGCTCCAAAAATAGAAGAGAAGAGATATCAACGCCTTAGAAATAAGCCACTTCGAGGGGGCAACCTCCAATACATTACATAATTGAAAAATTCTTGGATGATCCAATTTACAAAACCTCCTTTCTATATATAGGAGTCCATGGGGCCATAATGTAATCCTAGTGGGCCACAATGTAATCCTAGCCGACCTAACAATAATAATTTAAGGGCATAATAATAATAAAATGGGGGTTACAAGGGTACAATAATAACAAAAAGGGGGTTACACTAACAACAATAAGGGACTATACTAGTAATATAGGGACCTAACACTCATAGTTATTTTTTTAGTTCCCGATAATCAAGCCAGAGCCTCCAGGTCCCATCCTTCTTTTCTATAAGTATAATCAGGTTCCAACAATGCAAGGAACTTGGACAGATGTGCCCTTTTTGAAAAAAAAACTAGATTTTCCACAGTCTCTTCATTTTCTAGAATGGAGTAATGATATATCCTCGTGTTGGGTAGAGGTGATCCAGGAGTCAGATCGATGGAATGCTTGACCTGATTGTGCAAGCATACCCATGTGGGTGAGGAGAAGATGTCCCTGTATTCTTCAACGACCATATCCACGTACTTCTGCTGCATGGAGAAACCATTCCTTGGGGCCATGAATGTGGCTAAAATCTTCCCCTTAATTTAAGAGTGAATTAGAAAGAAAAAAATTTCCCAGTTTGGGAGATGATCTTACCGCATTTCTCAGCAAAGATCAAAGAGATGGTGGTAGGCGGGATTATATTTGGTATCCTGTATAATTTATTACACAAAGAAACATTAACAGGATGAGGTGTAGACTCATATACAACATTTTTCTTCCAAAATTATTGTTTTCCTAATAATACATCAGAAAATACAAGAGGATGAACATCACAAAGTACCTTTGTGAAGGGCTTGATGTTGTAGGGAAGGCGACACTGCTGGCTAACGCGGAGCTCCCGTCATTGGTGAAGCCACCCGATGATGTACCACTGTAGATGTGTTGTAGTAGGTATGCCCATCTGATTCATGACCTCTACTGAAATTAGGTTCTTTTGGCTCATGTTGTCGAAAATGAACTGCAGCGGATGTGAGTGGAAGAGGCGTTCCCCCTCCTCTGCATCTTCAGGCTCAATCTTCTGGATCTTGGTGGTGGCCATGGTGGCATTAGGCTCCAAATCAATTATCTACCTACCTTTTACATTCCCCTTATCAGTTTCTAACTTAGAGTCATAAAATGCATCTAATTCAGAAGCCTGTATCTCAACCACCAGTGATTGCTTGGCCCGACACTCACTTTTGTTGTGACTGGAACTCTTATGGAACTCACACCACTTTCCTGTGTCCTTTTTCATCTATGTAGTTGATCTAGATTTATGTAGGAACACAATAAAATAAAGAAATAGACATAAACATAGAGATGCAGCGGAAATAATACTTCATTTCATTAATATCAAATAACTGAAATATGTTTACAGACATAATGGAAATAAATTAGCTAAGGTGATGGTAGCTTATCTCTGAGAAGAGATGTGGCAGCTAAATGCCTCTAAACTATGCTACAATGAGGCTATAGGGCCTACTTATTATTGATAAACAATGGAAAATGCTAAACATCCAAAAAATTAACACTAGGAGATGAAGCGCCAAAACAATGGGCCTCGTTTGGGTAAATTGGTGTTTCAACTTCTCAGAGACGTAACTTTGGCATACGATCTGTTAGACTCCTATACCAATAGGTGTCATTTTTCATGATTAACTTGTTGAACTATGCAATATGTTCAAACCTTTTTCTTGTTGCAAAGGTGTTCCATATTTTCAAAAATAAAAAAATCAAAAAATTAAAAAAACGTAAAGAGGGTATACCCTAAAAGAAAAATCAAAGGGTAAAAAGAATAAAATGGTCAAAAAAGTGAAAGAAATGAACCCCAAACAAAAATAGACCAGGAAAGTGTGCAAGTCTAAATGCCACTACTATTTCATTTTCTGTAATAAACAATTGTGTGCAGTTGTCAAACTTTTGCAACAATTGATCAAGGGTCAAACTGTTTAAACTTGACTCATTCATTTTTCAATTTCATGTTGTAGAATAGAGAATAAATATCTGACCAAACAGTTTAATCTTGGCAGATAAATAGATAGGTAGAGAATAAAAAGGTGCTCAATAGTTTAATCTGAGCCCTTGGATGTAAGAAGTGTATACTTAGATAGATTTGCCATGTAAAAATAAAAGAAGATTGATAAGGGTTTGCTAGTTCAAATGCACCCTAATAAAGAAGAGAAAATGGTAGGGTAAGGTAAGTAGGGTAGGTAGATGTTGTTGCTGAAATTACATGTGATGAATGATGGCCCTAAATGTGTTCAATTTTACTTTCATCACAAGTGCTAAGGCAGATACAAAAATGAAAGACATTCAAGCAAAAAAAAGTCAAAATCATTAACTTCCCCTTCATTTTTCCCCGTAAAGAATTCACTAATATCCCTAAAGCACTAAGGTATTTGAAGATTAAAGGGGCTCAAGGCATTTCCTTGACTTTTGGAGGGACCGGACCCTCGGCCCAATAATTTGAAAAGGCCTAAGTACTTGAAACCATCCATCATCATATTCATTCACCTCTAACAAATCTTTTCCTAAGTAAAATCCTATTTTACTTAGGAAAATCCTTCAAAATTTCATGAAAAGCCCTCAAAATTACTTGTTATTCTAAGTTTAAGTGATGAAAGTACAATAATACCATTTGCTTTTGAAATCTTCACTTTCTTGGTTATATTTAAGTATTTTGAGTTTTCATTGTCCCTTTGTCATATTAACTCTAATTTATTTATTAAATCCCTATTTAAATAACCTTTTCCTATAATATATAACTCCTCCTATATAAATATCCCAAAAACCTTTGTACTATAATTTTAAGCCAAAGTTAAATAAATCCCACATGTTCAAATAAAAATATCCACTTTACAAACCCTTTGGCTAAAATCTATCCGTATATGTTAACTTCGCCCCTATGGTAAATGAGTTTCATCGATTTATTACCATATAATAAAATCATATGAAAAAGGTTTAAGCATATGTTTTATATGTTTAAAATGTAAAAATAAGATCCGAAATTATTAAAACCATCCATAACCCCGACCCTTCATAAACCAAGATTAATTAATCATATGGATTAATTAATAATTCAACCAGCCAATCGAAATCCTCTCGGAATGATTAATGAATATTAAATGCGTCGGGCCCGCTCATTAACTCCTATGCCATCTCCTCGTCCCGAATCACTGTTCGATTGCCTGCTCGGAGATCCACGACGCTCGTTCATTCCGCTGCCCATACATTATCCGAACATTAACTCACGAAATCAAAGCAGTTTCTAAATAGTGCTCGGGCCACGTGTCTTTCAATCTATGGAATCGTTGCCGATTCGCATAGAACTGCCTTCCCTCAAAGGTGGTGCGGAATAAACCGCTTACCACCGTTCCCCCGTGACGTGTCCATTGTACATCCTGATGTCATATATTAAAATAATAAAATATTCCCCCCCGTTTGACTTTGTAATAAAACAAAAACTCGCGCATTTTTCATTATTTTTTGTACTGAAAGCGACTGAGCCCTCCACACTGAGAAATTCAAAAATTGACTGTCAATTGCTATTAATTGAATTTTGCTGAAGACTACTGCCAGTCCAGTTTCCCAATATCCATCCGTCGCCAGCTGGTACCTGTTAATCATAGTTTTTCCCCTAAAAATAGGTATTTACTCCATTTCTCCCTGAACTCTGAAATAAATTCGACTTTCCTTGTTTTCCACTGAAACAGAGTTAAAGTTAATTGCTAAGTTCATTCATTAATCCTAAGAACTATAAATTGAGCTCCCAAGCTTGCAATTGTACCCATCGAAACCTGTAATTCCGCTCAATTTATCATAAAAACCCCCGAATTTCCAATTTTGAATACAAAAGAACCAAAGATGGAAGTTCCTCTAGCTTTGAATGTTGCTCCATTGAACGCCCCCCACAGAGATTTGGATTACTTATCACTAGTAGACAAAGATTTCCAAATCAAAGACTTGGTTTTTTATGACAATCCTCTTCGAATTTTCTATCGCTGCAGAGACAATTATTTGAAAGGTTTAGATACTATTGGGTTATGGGAGTCTAGTCTGCCTAGATACCTTTTTCCCTCTGTCCATATTTTTCCTGAAATTATCCACTATTGTCATGCTAACTATGATCCAAATCAAAGAGCAGTTTTATCCCCAAGCCAGAATATCCTTTTTCCCATTACTGCTCAGTCAATCAATGAAATGTTGCATTTTGAACCAAGTCAAGCCCTAACTCCATTGTCTATGGGAGAATCACTAGATAAATCCACTAAATTATCTCAAGAGGAGTTAACTCGCATTTTCCAAACCTTCATGTGGCTAGATCACCAGCCCAAAGGCCCTCCCCCTTATGCTAGTGTTTATTTCACTGAAGAAGGTCAAAATATTTTGAGTATGATATCTTTCATAATGGGTTTTAATACCAGTGAGTATGTCGACCTTTTAACCCTGGTGTTATTATCTATGTTCACCCCTGGACAGCCTCCTGCTGTCAAGTACGACTTTGCATCTTTCATTGCAGAAAATATTCATAATCAATTGATGAGATTAGAGAATGAGAAAGTATTCAAGTATTCTACTGTCATTTACCATCTCATCTTCTATTACCAGCCAGAAACTTTCCCTTTCTATATTAAAAAACTTGATACCCAAGGGAATCCAAGATCTGTTATCTTTTGGTCAGCCATTACTCATTGTTCCCTAGATTCTCCCTATTCTTATAATGAGTTCATTGATATTTTCATACATCCTGCAACTACTTTATTGACAGGAGTTGCCCCTCCAAGACTCAGCAATGAAATTAAGAAAATCCTTCAGCTTTCAAAACATTATAAGATAGGTGACTGGTACTTCTATCAGAATCATACTGAAATTAGAATTTACAGATGTGAATTGAGCCCTTTCAAGTTACCCAGATATGTTCCAATGAGACTTTTTGCACTTGAGTATTTCAGAAAAATGAACAATTCAGATATAATTCACTTCTGTAATGCCAAGAAAAAGGCTCAACTCAGGATAAAGAGCCAATTAGGTCCATTTATCTGCAATTCTAGGGATGGAGGGGAAGAAGCTCAAAAGATATTAGAGGAACGTTGCAGATTACAGAAAATTTTCCATTGGGTACCCTATGACCCATTCAGCTTTATTTGTGACAAAAGAAAGAAAAATAAATCAGCACCCTACATGCATCGAAGAATCCCTGAAATTGAAAAGTATGCTAATACAGATGAATGGGTAGAAGGAACATTGATAGAATAGGATAGTGAGCAGGTTGATATAAACAATGTTATGAAAGATCTTGCAAAAATACTTGACTTGGATTCTTTTACACAGGTACAGAGACCAGAGGTTGGTACTTCTTCTGTTGGTACTATTCAGCAGAATTTACAGGAAAGCATTGCAGTGGAATCCAAGGGAAAAGAGAAAGAGGTTGATTTCCAGGTTACAGAAACACTCGTCATGAAAGAACAACCTCAAACATCTAAGGCTCAAGGACAAGTACAGGTTCCTCCTCAAACCAATCCAGTAGAAATGCCAAACTTGCAAACTCCATGAAATATTGAAAAGGGAAAGAAAATAGAGGCTGAAGGTCCTACTCCTCCCAAGGAATATTCAAAATAGCCTCAGGCTAAAAGGCAGAAACTGAATCAACTTCCAGAAGTTGAATCATTTGAAGAAATCATTGATATTCCAGAAAGAGAAGATAGTCAATAAACAAGTTCAGTTAGTGGTACATACTCTGGTCTTCAAGGAAAGACAATACACAGGCAGCTAAGTACAAAAATATCTTCTTTTAAACCTCCACTTAAAGATGCAGGAGATATAAAGAAGAATTTCATCAGTATAAAAGCAAGAAATGATCCACTGAGGATATAGGTGTATAATCAATATCTTAAAATGGCTCCAAAAAATCAAGAGAGATTAATGTCAGCTTTTGACATTCAACAAGGTAAAATGCTAATGAGCCATTTTAAACCCAAAGTGCAACAACCACAGACAGCAGCTGATTATATTAGAACCAATTTTGAGGTCCTAGCAAAAGATATTCATCCTTTGGACTAGATTGAATTACACAAGCAGACTGGAGAAATGATATATTCTACACTTACTGACAAAGCTATGGCAGCGCATGAATTACAAGATTATTTGAATAATACAAATACCCAGTTGCAGATTGAGAAAGCTTCTTCCCAAGCAAAGGATAATAGGATAAAATATTTGGAGGAAATAATTATCAGTTTGGGTCATAATCCTAAGGATGTTAAGGGCATTGAAGCATTAATCAAGCGGAAAGATGATGACATTGCTGCATTGAGGAAACGGTTGAAATTACCAGCTTCAAGACACCATCAAACTGAAGAATTAATGAAGCAGAATTCTGAAGAAGAGGTAATGGACTTGCTTTTAAGAATGAATGAAAGGCTTGCTGAAACATAAAAATAACTTGAGCAAGCATTAAAAGACAAAGAATCTATTATCCCAGCAATGACAACACAAGCAGTCACAGAAATAGGAACATCTACAACAGGCCAAATAGCAGAGAAACCACAGGTAAAAACTTCTGATAAGAGTTTTGATGAATTAGTCAAATCCATGAATGAATTGAAACTGCAAGTAACAGAAATCCAAAACTTAATATTTCAACTTTCTACTATGGAAAATAAATATGATCAATCAAAAATGAGTGTTGCTGAGAAGACAAGAGAAATCAAAAGACTAGAAAAATCAGTTAAAGCATTGGAAAAGGATCTTGCAATGGAAAAACCTTTAGGTGAATTAAAAGAAATTCTTTGGAATAATATTATACAGTCAATAAGGGATGTTTGGTCTTCTATTCAAATAATACATGAACAGCAGGATTTAGTCAAAGTGGCTCTGGAAGAAACTGAGAGAGCAAGACAAGAGTTAGGGAATATGCCAGAAGAAGCCAATAGACTTATCAATTTTTTGAATACCTAGAATAAACAGCAACTTGCAGAATTTGGAATTCAGGACAGGACAGGAACCATCTTAGAAATCAAAAGAGTTTTTACCAAAAGAACTCTTTTGCAAAATCTTGAACGAAGGTGTTCAGACATGCAACAAGAAATTTTTACCTTCAAAGAAAGATTTGATGATTTTTTAAATAAAGGTTTGCCCAGTCCTGTTATTATAGAAGATAAATTAATGGATTTGGAAAGATTTGTTACAAAAATAAACAAACAGGTTAATGATCAAGCCAATTCTTCAACCAGTACAGCAAAAGGAACAACACCACGTCAGTTGCCTTTTTTGTCTTATCTTTGAGACCATCTATCTCTATTTTTGTTGTAATTTATTTATGAGTCATCTTAGATAATATCTCGTTTTGTTAAGAGATATTTTGTATGATTTTTTGTATAAATAAGCCCTCAAACGAATTATTGAGGGTGGATTCTTAAACTCTGATGTAACATTGAATATTTTGGAATAAAGAGCTTTGGAGAAATTTTTTGTGGCAAAACTGGACAAGGAATTGAGGCAGAAGACTTTTCTCAGGATTCATGTGTCGAATGAAGGATCAATAAGTCATCTCTATCCCATGTTTTGAAGTTTTATATTTGTTTACAATATCATCTGTGTTTCATTATCTTAATATTTAACGAAAAGGATTAAATCAGAAAGTACTTAGGTGTAATATGATTTCAGTCGTTATTATTCTAAATGTTTTCTTCTAAACTGGTTTAAACAACGAATTCTTAATTGCTCCTGTTTGTCTAGTTTATACATCTTTGGTTATTTAGTAAAGAATACTTAACTGCTCTTTATTGATAATCAATCTATTTCTCTTCTCTTGAATGTGTTGAAAGATTCTTAGTTGCCTTTCATCCATTTGAATTCCATTCCATTCACTTTAGATCTATAATTGTTTCTAGTTTGATTATCTTGCCCTGATAAACCATCTTTTGTTAAAAAACTTAAGCCAGTGTAGCCAATCCTTTGACTCCATTAGCCCAATGGACTGAAACTACTTGATCTTAATCTCAGCTAAAGAATTCCATCAACTCAAACAAAATCAAAACCCCTGGACTTTACAACTAGCCTAATATCTTCTAAAAACAAAGCTATATTTTATAGAGAGAGCCCTCTCTGGATACAGATTGGCTAGATTCTGTATCTGAAGGTTGGTTTGTGGTTACCTCGAACCCCTTTCCTCTTCTAACAACTTCAAGGAAAATCAGTGACAGATACTGCTCGATGCTACCAATACCTCGTTAGAAATAACTATCTGAGGAGTACAAATTTCAGTATGAGAAACATCAATTCATGGACCCATGTTTCTCCCTCTTTTCCCAAAAAACGTCATTTAGGGCCTCAAAATGGCTCTCGAAGTTTAGGACCTCGAAAAACTGCTAAAAATAGTAAGTTCTGCTGAAACTGAAAAAAATGAAAGAACCAATGGTGGAATTTCAAATGGAATAGGTGGGTGGCCACCAATATCCACCTGGATCATTAGGTCCCCAAAACGGCTCTGGAAGTTTAGGACGCAAAAACCTGCTAAAAATAGTAAGTTGTACTGAAAGTGAAAAACTGAAAGAACTGATGGTGGGGGTCCTAATGGAATAGGTTGGTGGCCACCAATATCCACCTGGACTAGTGGTGTTATTATTTTCTTGCGACTTAGGTGGGTTATCCTGGGCTGCCCCGCCTTGGCTTTGTTCTTTGCTCTCTGGTTTGGGGTCGCCTTTCCCTTGCTTCAAATTCGCAGATCTGAAATATTGCTTTTTCTATTTAAACTTCTGCTCAATACTGACAGCGTATCGGTACATCATTCTGAGCGACGAGATGTCCAGGAACTCCATTTCATCTTGGATGTACCTATGTATACAACCGCAATACTTGAGTACAAAATTGCACTCAGAATACTTGATATCCAACTTTGTGTGAAGGGTATGAAACATATTGGTAAAATTAGGCACATCTTGGTCCCTTCCTTTCCGTAGTGTGGTCCATTTATGAATTTATCCTCATAGATCTCAATAGGATAGTACATCTACTTTATAGCATCCTAGAACAAATTCCAAGTAGGTGCCACTGAAAACAGTGAGGATGTGCTTTCGTACTTCTTCTCATAGTAGGTTTCCCACCAGTCCTTTACGTGGGGGGTGGCTTTGAGAACTGCAAAAGTAATATCTTCCCGCCTGGAAAAATCATGAACAAAAAAATCCTTCTAGTAGATTTGACCATTTATCTACGAAATTCACATATTTCTGACCTTCAAATATGGGGATTCCAAAGTTAACTTGTACCTTGAAGGGTGTGGCACTTCCAGAGTGGTAGCTAGAAGGAGATGTGTCGCCTTTGGGCCATTGAAGGATATGGGAAAAGTTGTCGATCATCGCGTTCATTTGCTTCTCAATGGCTTCTTCAAGCAATATTTTGAAAGGATTTCATGCCCCCTCATCTTTCTTCTCTTCCACCATGGGATGTTGTTAGGGTTTGCGAGGATTTTCTTGCAAAGTTTTGACCAATTCGAGCCCTAACTCCTTATATCCCAACCTCCTTGGGGACATACAAAGAAAAAAGAGAAAGAGCATACCGCCCTGATACCATTGATCCAATCTAAGATAGGAATGAAAAAATTTACAAATATAACCATAACTACATAGATGCAACAGAAATAACACTTCACTACATTAATATCAAATAATTATATAAAATTACAAACATAATGGAAATAAATTATCTAAGGTGATGGTAGCTTATCTCTGGAAAGAGATGTAGCGGATACATGCCTTTGAACTGTGTTAAAATGAGGCTCAAAGGCCTATTTATTATTCAGAAACAATGGAAAACCATAAACATCCAAAAACCTAAACTTTAGGAGGTGAAGCACTAAAACTATGGGCCCCATTTGGGTAAATCGGTACATCAAATTCGTGGGGTCATAAATTTAGCATACGATCTTCGTTTGATGCACACAATACCTTGTTAGAAATATATATCCAAGGACTAAAACGTTTAAGTGGAAAAAATAATTTACAATATGATGTTTTCCTTATTTTCCCAAAAAACATTGTTTAGGGCCTAAAAATGGATCTGGAAGTTTAGGACTCGAAAAAATGCCAAAAATAGTAAACTTTGCTACAATTAAGGAAACTGAAACATTGAAAGAGATAGTGGTGGGGGTCCAAGTGGAATAGGTGGGTGGCCACTGCCATCCACCTGGATCAGTCCTCCCCCCTTAGGAAGTAATGGTTCCTATTGTGTTGAGTGCCTCCATGAGATGGGGAAACTTCTCCTAAACTTGGTCCCTAGTGAGCCACTTGCCTTGGTGTAGAACTTGGGTAGCTTTGAAAACTCGATATAGTTGGATATTCTATTGGTGAGTGTTCTTGATCTATGTGTCCATAATTTTACCAGTTTTATCATGTTCCATGCAATTCGGGTTTAGCTCTGTTTGTGTGAGTTGTTCCGCAATGTTTGATATGTCCAATAATGGTAGGAAATATGGTTGAAGGCAGTCCACATTGAACACTGGGTGCAGGCCAAGGAATGGCGGATTGCTAAGCTTAAAAGAATTGTCTCTCATAACCTTGGTAATGGTGTAAGGGCCATATCAGAGTGATCTAAGCTTCTGATGGGCTCCGGTAAGGCGTTGTTTCCACAAATGCAACCAAACTTTGTCACCCACCTGAAACTTGTGTGGCACCCAATGTTGATCATGTTGCTTCTTGTACTTGGAATTTTACTTCTCCAAGATGTCGTGAACTTTCTGGTGGATTTTTTGGATGAATTCAATAAATATGGTTCCTCTATTATCCTCGTACAATACATGTGTGGATTATGTATGTGTTGTCACATGAAGCATGGCAACATCAATAAGATACAATTGTTGAAATCCTAGACCCACTTGAAAGGGACTACAACTAGTCGAGCTATGGAGAGATCTACTATAACTATGTTTCGCATAGAGAAGACTCTCATACTAGTTTTTTGTATGCTTAGAGTTGTACATGTAGAGTATGCACACTATCATTCTATTGATGACCTTAATCTGGTGATCAATCTAGGGATGGGAGGCAGTTGACTTGGTGAGATTGGTGTCCAATAATGTCTAGATGCTTGACAAGAATGTTATCAGGAACCTGCTATCCCAATTTGATATAATGGTGTTAACTTTGGGAAACTAGGTCCAAACTCCATGTTTCACTTCTTATATGATGATGATTATATATTTGTTGGATTCCTCTTTCGGAGAGGTGAAATATTGATCTAAAGATAATTTTTTTGGATGCGCAGAACATATATTTTGATTTTATTTTCCACACATGTGTAAGGTCAGCCAAATTTTTAATGTAGTCTTACAAGACTAATAGATGTGTCACACACCCTCATTGATGGATATAAATTGGAGAGAATTGGAGATCATTTTCTCATAAACTCATCACACATTCGCTCTTGTGATTTGATTGGTTTGATCAGCCTTTGGAGCCCTCTCTCTCTCACACGTGCGGAGTTGCAGCTAGGTAAATTTGTGAACTGTTTTTAGGGTTGATTTCTGGTGTGTTTACTAGTGTTGACCATGGTCAACCCTTGGTGTTTTGACCTCCACACTTTACATAAATTTAAATTTTTGAAGGCCATATTGTTGGGCACAAAAATCGAGGTTAAACGTGTACTTTGACCGAAGCCCAAAAACTATAGCGTTTACTTTTTGCGTTGACTTTTTTGTGCTAAATTTATGTTGGCCAGTGTTGAATTTTGATGAGCTGTCTTTGAAGGTTGTGTGATACTTGGAGGGTTGGTTGATCTGATGTTGAAAAATAATTTGTTGGCTAATGCATCCTGTTGACTGTTGTAACACACACTATCTTATATCTCTTCTGGGCAAGAAGACTTGTAAAATCTGATCTATATTATTGGCTTGTCTTCTGTTGATCTATTATTGTGTTCTATCAGAATTTTACTTTCATGTTTATGTGATTGCTAAATTTATTTGGGCCTAAGAAATATTGAGGTAAAATTTTATTCAGCATAGAACATTCCATGTCTATCTAACTTTGAAATGGTATCAAAGTTGAGGTGAAGACAAAGCCCAAGCTAGTGTGAAAAGAAATCACCGAAGAAGAAATCCTATCAAGGAATAATGGCCTCCTCAACCTATAAGGGTTTCAAATCTAATGATAAGTTGACTGATAAGTCTGATTATCATGCATGGAATATGTCCTTATATTTGGCATTAGAAGATCAAGATGTCATGGACTATGTGTAGGGGAAGATTCGTGAGCCTCCATCAAATGCACCTGCTGCCACAAAGACGAAGTATAGAAAAGGGGAAATCAAATAAAAGATGATTATCTCGGATTATATTCATAAGCACTTGGTTTCTTACATTTATGAGATAAGCACATCTAAAGAGATGTATGATAAACGGGTTAGCATGTTCAGGGCTAGCAATGCTAATCAAGTTATTTTCTTCAATACTCAATTCAATAATATCAAGAAGGGCAAGGATGAATCTATTTGATCCTATTTTATGAGGCTCACTGAAATCAGGAAAAAAATCCTAGATATTGGAGAATAAATAGGTGATCAAGAGATGGTTCTCATTGTGCTTGGAGGTCTCCCCCATGATTGGTATGTATTCAATACCACTATTCTTAATAATAATTTGATTCCTGATTTTGATGAAATATTGAAGAGATGCACTCAAGAGGAGAAAATAATGATGGAGAGATATCATCCCTCTAATGGAAATGGAGGTGACCCTACTGCCTTCACCGCTCATGCAAAGAAGAGGAACAATGGTGGTCCAAGAAATAAAAACCATGGAAAAGTGGGGCCAAAGGAAAAAAGGGAAGATTTTACACTTGTAAAATGTGTGGTCACTATGCAAGAGAGTGCCTTAATAGAAGGGACTATCCCAAGGATGATGACAACAACAACTCCAGGGGGAATGGCAATCAAAGGAATAACAGGTTCAAAGGAAAAAGGGAGGCTCCCTCTAATCGTAGTGGAAATGGGAAACCTTTCAAGAGGTCTAGAAATTCCAGGTACAATGAGCCTAATGTTGTTGATAATAAGAAACATGAATTTATTCTTGTATCTTCCCTCTCTATTGCATCTCCTCCAAAAACCCTAGATGTCTGGTTGATTGATAGTGGTGCTTCAAGGAACCTCACTAGTTATAAAGAAGCCCTCTCTGATTTGATTGAGAACGATACTAATCTAGAAATTATCCTTGGAGATAATGCCACCTATCCCGTGAAAGGGAGGGGGACTATGACCATTCATTTATCTAAAGGTCAAGTCCTCCCTTTACAAGATGTGTTGTATGTACATGATTTGAAGAAGAACCTTGTTTATATTTTGGCAATGGAAGAGAAAGAGTTCAAGGTGGAATTCGTTGATGGAAAGGTACGCATATGGAAGAACAACTTCAAGGAATCTCTTACTATGGTTTTACAGTTGATATACTCTACCAAGTTGGAGGAAGTCCATTAGGGGTTGTCATGTGATACAACTCTTAAAACAGAGTTATGGCACCACAAGTTTGCACGCCTTCATTACAAATCCCTTCCCGAAGCAAGGAAGGTGGTGAGAGGGATGCCTAAATTTAAAGATGATCATGAAGGTATATGTTAGGGTTGTGCCAAAGGGAAGCATATAAGGGGACCATTACCCTCTAGTGTCATAAAGACAATTGATATCTTAGTTGATACATTATGATTTATCCGGTATGTTGTGTGTAACATCCTTGGGAGGATGTTCATATTACATGACTTTTATAGATGAATTCTCCCGCAAGACCTGGATATATTTCTTGAAGAAGAAGGAAGAATCATTCAAATGGTTTTTTACCTTCAAGGCCTTGGTGGAGAATCAAACTGGGAAGAAAATCAAAATTTTAAGGACTGACAATGGAACCGAGTATGATTTGAATGAGTTCAATGAATTTTGTAGGGAAGCTAGCATTAAGAGGGAGACCAAAACTATGTATACTCCTGATAAAAATGGTGATGTTGAAAGAAATAACAGGACCATTGTGGAAGCTCCCTATGCCATGCTATATGATCAAGGTCTTCCCAAGTTTCTATGGGGAAAATTTGTGAACATCGTTGTGTATGTTCAAAACAGATGCCTGCATTCCACTTTGGGATAAAAAACTCTCGAAGAAGTCTTCTCTGGTAAGAAGCCTGATGTCTCCCACTTCACAGTTTTTGGAAGTCCTGTTTATTTTCATGTGTAAAAAGAAAATAGAAGCAATTTGGATGCTTCTGGAAGGAAGGGAATGTTTGTGGGCTACAGTGGAACTTAGAAGGCATATAGAACCTATGTTCTTGGTCAAAGAGAAGTTTAGATATTCCACAATGTCACCTTCAATGAAGATGCTACCCTCAAGAAAGTAAGAAATATTCTAAACTCTAAGGAAGAATATGTAGAAGCAAGGATGCAGGAAGAGCTAAACGATGAACTGCTGCCTGATGTTGAAGGACCAATGGATCGTATTGATCCACCTCCTTTAAATAAAAGAATACCCTCATGGCTCAGGGACACTCTCGATGATGCCGAGAGACATATTGACCCAAGGAGGACATTCCATGAAAGAAAAAACTGAATAGATACCAGGGGTATCTAGTAGCCATGAGTACAATTGTACAATATGAGCCTGGATCATTTGAAGAAGTCATAAAGCATCAAGTTTGGAAGTATGCTATGCATGAAGAATATGATTCCAATATGAAAAATTATGTATTGGAAGTGGTCCCAACACTGGAAGACAAATCTCTAATGACCTTGAAATGGATCTATAAGATCAAGCATGGATCTGATGGTAGTGCAAAAAATTACAAGGAAATATGTGTTGCCCGAGGCTTCTCTCAAAAAGAAGGCATAAATTATGATGACATATTTGCTCTTGTGGCCTGCTATAACACCATCCAATCTATCATTTCCCTTGCTGCAACACAAGGATGGAGTCCCCATCAGATGAATGTGAAGAATGCTTTTCTGCATGGTTCAATAAAGGAAGAGGTGTATGTGGAGCAAACTCTGAGGTTTGAGTCCAAGATAGAGACACCTATGTATGTAGGTTGAAGAAAGCCCTATATGGGTTGAATCAATCCCAAGGGATTGGTATGAGAGGATAGATAACTACTTGATGAAGTTGTGCTTCACTCCAAGTAATGTTGTTCCAAACCTTTATTTTAAGGTTGATAGAGAAAGGCCTCTCATTCTAGTTCTCTATGTGGAAGATCTCTTCCTAACAGGTGCTGACCCTCTCATTTATCAGTGCAAGAGGGAGCTAGCTTTTGAATTTGAGATGAAAGACCTAGGACTGATGCATTTCTTCCTAGGCTTGGAGATATGGCAAAGGCCAGGCGAGATTTTCCTTTCTCAAGGAAAATATGTCATGATGCTGGTGGAGAGATTTGGTATGGTGGAATGTAAGTCTGAGTCGACACCGATGGAACTCAACTTTAAGAATTTGTGTGGAAACACTATTGCGACTGAGCTAGGAAATCCCACCCAGTATCGACAACTCATGGGGACCCTGATGTTCCTAGTGAACTCCTGTCCAGACATGTTTTTTGCAGAGAACACTTTGAGTCAATATATGGTTGATCCTCATCAAATCCACTGGATTGGTGCCAAGAATATATTGAGATATCTTCGGGGAACAATCAAACATGGGCTGAGATACACTACCGGGAGTTTGAGACTCCATGGATATACTAATGTTGATTGGGCTAGTAGTGTGGTGGATCGCAAGATCACACATGGATGTTGCTTCACCTTGGATTCTGCTTTGATATCTTGGATGAGCAGGAAGTAGAAGTTAGTGGCTTTGAGCGCCACTAAGGCCACATACATTACAGTGAGTATGGCTTGTTATGAAGCCATTTGGTTGGAAAATCTCTTCAGTGAGTTGTTTGGGCATGTTCTAGATACCACTGTTATCCTTTGTGATAACCATAGTGGGATTCGTCTTTTGAAGAATCCCTTGTTTCACGATCGATCCAAGCATATTGATATCATGTACCACTTTATCTCGGATATGGTACAGCGAGCTGTTGTAAGGCTTGATCATATAGGAACTAATGAGCAGGTCGCAGATATTCTCACGAAGCCCCTGGGGAAGGTCAAGTTCCTAACCTTCCATGAGAACCTTCGAATCGTGGAAAGACGCTATTGCGAGAGTCCTGCTTGAGTTGGACTATGAGCTCTAGCAGCTCGAGGGGGCTTAAGGATAGCTTCCTGGAGCTATAAGCACATGCGAGGCTAGGCTTGTCGAGCCTTGTTGTGTTTTTTACCCGACGTTATGATATTGATTTTCTTCACCTCTCTTTGATCTATGCCCCGCACACATCCTAGCCATGGAGTTTCAGAATCATGGGAAGTACCTTTCATTTGGCCAATGAGGTGGTAAATATGGATAGAGACCAATAGCAAGACTGATGAATGCATCGAATATTTCTGTATTCTCTATGTCTAGGATGGCACGTGTCCAACACCTTAATCTAGGATCAATTCTGATGAGGTTTTTACCTCTAAACTGACTTTGGGTCAGTAAACTAACTTCGAGTCAGTTGTGTGTGATGTCTTTGTGACTCACCCTTTGTTCTATTTGAGAAGAAGAGCCAAAAAAGAAATTTATGGTAGGATTACACATGATGTGATATGATAGTACACGATGGTATTGATCTCTGGATGGCATAGGTGGATAGACGGAGTTATCCCTAGTTGAGAGGGAGTGTTAATTTTGGGAAACTATGTCCAAACTCCATGTTGCACTACTCATATGATTATGATTATATTTTTGCTGGATTCCTCTTTCACAGAGGTGCAATATTGATCTAAATATCATCTTGTTTGGATGAGAAGAACATGTATTTTGATTTTATTTTCCACACATGTGGAAGGTCGGCCATATTTGTAATGTAGGCTCACAAGCCTAATAGATTTTTCACACACCCTCACTTCTGGATATAAATTGGAGAGACTTGCAGATCATTTTCTCATCAACTCATCACACATTCTCCCTTGCAATTTGATTGGTTCGATCAGCCTTTGGAGGGCTCTCTCTCTCACGTGTGGAGCTGCAACTTGGTAAATTTGCGGACTGTTTTTAGGTCTGATTGTTGGTGTGTTGACCAGCATTGACCATGGTCAACCCTTTGTGTTTTGAACTCCACAATTTATAGAAATTATGATTTTTGAAGGTCGTCTTGCTGGCACAAGAATTGAGGTTGAATGTTGACTTTGAGCAAAGCCCTAAAACTACAGTGTTGACTTTATGCATTAAATTTTCTACACTGACTCTCTATTGAACAGCATTAACTTTTGGTGAGCTTCCTTTGAGGGATATATGTGACACTTGGAGGGTTGGCTGATCTAATGTTAAGAAAGAATTTTTTGGCTGATGCATCCTGTTGACTGTCGTAACACACATTATCCTATATCTTTGCTGAACAAGAAGAATTGTAAAATCTACTCTGTATTATCGGCTTGTCTTATGTTGATATATTATTGTGTTCTATCAATATTTTACTTTCATGTTTATGTGATTGCTAAATTGAATTGGGCCTAATAAATATTAAAGAAAAACTTCATTAAGCATAGAACATTCCATTTCTATATACATTTAACAAATGGCCTACGGAATCCCAAAATGTACCTACACTCGTTCAAAGAAGATTTTGGCAGTGTCCTCTATTGTGATACTCTTCTTGCAGGCCGCCAATATAGCCATGTTAGAAAATATGTCCACGACCACAAATGCACAATCATTACCATGCTTGGTAGAAGGGAGGCAAGACATATAGTCGATGGAAATGGATTCCCATGGCTACCTGGGAGTAGGAAGAGGAGTGTACACACCTTGATTGTTGATGGTTGGCTTGTTGATGGCACAGGCAGTGTAGAATCTGATATATCTCCCAACATCCAATCGAAATTTTGGAAAATAAAAGTACTTTTGTAGTACAACCATAACTTTCTCCACACCAAAGTGTCATGCAACCTGACTGTAGTGTTCCTCCAAAATAATCTTGTACGTTCACTTGAAGAAACACAAAGGTGGCCCAGGTAGCATAATAATGCATTCTATAGGTTGAAATCAGGAACTTGCTTTCCATCTACTAGCATCTAGTACGTGGATGTGAACTCTCGATCATTTTTGTATAATTGCGACCATCGAGAGGTCTTGTGGCCACAAGAGTTGAGAACAATAGTCATTGGTGTAACTAGGGGTCGGCTGAGGTAGTCTGCAACATGATTGGTGTTTCCCTCTTTGTATTTAATGGTCACGTGGAATTATTGCAAAAATGTAGACCACTTATGATGGCGATCGTTCTACAATGTCCCTTGTGTATATATAAGCTGAAGAGGTTGGTGATTGGTGTGGATGACCATATCCTTCCCCAAAATGTGATGCTTCAATTGTCGACAACCCTATACAATGGAATACATCTCTTTAACATAGGTGGGGTATTTTAGTATTGTATCAGAAAGTGTCTCACTATGATAGGCCACTAGATGCCCATGTTGGGTGAGGACTACACCAATAATATATTCGAAGTCATCTGTCTCAATTTAAAATGGCTGGTGCAGGTCTGGTGGTGTGATTACTGGTGAAGAGCAGAGGTTGTGCTTCAAATCAATGAATGACTTTTGTTGGTACTCAAACCAAGAAAATTTTTCTTTCACCCCTCCCTTAGTAATTTGACTCAAAAATCAAGTGATATGGGAGAATCCCAACATGAACCTTTGATAAATATTTCAAGGCCCAAAAATATTTCAAGCTCTAATAAAATGGTCAAGGCTATCCAATATCAAATGAATTTGATCTTAGCCGGATCCACATGCATGCCATGCGCATCTCTGATGTAACCCAGATATTGGACCTGGCTCATGCCAAAGGTGCATTTTTTGAATTTGGCACATAGTTTGTGTTGCCGAAGGGTTTGAAGGACCTTTCGAATGTGTTGCAAGTGTTATTCCCAACTCTTGTTGAAGATGATGATGTAATCTACATAAACAACCACGAATAAGTTGGTGAAGTGTCGTAAGATGTTTTCCATTAGCCTCATAAAAGTAGCAAGGGAATTTGTCAACCTGAAGGGCATAAGCGACCATTTAAAAAGGCCTTCCTTGGATTTGAAGGTGCTCTTCAATACATCTGTGGGGTCTATTGGAATATGGTGATATCCAAAATTGAGATCGGTTTTGTTGAAATACTTGGCTCCCTTGAGTTGGTCCAGAAGGTCATCAATCTATGGGATTTGATACATGTTCCCGATATTAATTAGTTTTAGTGCTTGATAATCAATGCAAAGCCTCCAAGTCCCATCCTTCTTTTGTACAAGTACAATTGGGATCCCACAATGTGAGGAACTTGGTCTTATGTGACCTTTTTATAGTAACTCGGGGATTTGTTGCTTCTTTTCTTCATTTTTGAGAATGGAGCGATGATATATTGGCTCATTTGGTAGAGGTGCTCCGGGAGCCAAATCAATTGAATGCTTGACCTCGGAATGCAAGGGTACCCTTGCCTTTGAGGAGAAGATGTCCTTTTATTCTTCCACGACCATATCGACATGCATCTACTACGTGGACGAACCCTTCCTGGGGGCCATGGATGTGGCTGCAATATTCCCCTTACTTTGAGAGAAAATAAAAATAAATAAAAAATTTCGTAGTCAGGGAGATGATCTTACTGCATTTCTTAGCAGAGATCAAAGAGATGGAGGTAGGCGGAATACCTCTAGTATACTGTATAACATATTACCCAAAGAATAATAATAGAGCGAGGTCTAGACTCATATAAAACATATTGCTTCCACAAGTATGGTTTTCCTAATAATACATCACAAAATTCATGAGGAGCAACATAACACAGTACCTCATCCATGAAGGGCCTGATGTTGTAGGGAAGGAGGCACTGCTTCCTGACGCAGAGATCTCATACTTGGTAACGCCAGACAATGGCATATGGCTATGAATGTGTTGTTGTCGGTAGGCCCAACCGCTTCATGACCTATACTGAAATGAGGTTCTCTTGGCTCCTGCTATTGACAATGAATTGCAACGGAGAAACATTCACCCACATCTGTGAGTGGAAGAGGCATTCCCCATTCTATGAATCTTTAGAATGAATCTTCTAGATCTTGGTGGTGGCCACACTGGCACTTTTCTCCATGTCAATTATCTTCTTCCCTTTTTCATTCCCTTTGTTGGGTTCTGAGTCAGAGTTGGAACATGCATCTAATTTGAAAGCCTTTAACTTGACCACCAATGAGAGCTTGACCCAACACTCACTTGTGTTGTGAGTGGATCTCTTATGGAACTCCCACCACTTTGTTGTGTCCTTCATCTTCATGGTGTTGTTATTTTTTTATGGATTCTACAGGTTATCCTGGCTTGCCCCGCCTTGGCTTTTTCCTTTGTTCTATGATTTGGGGGCGTCTTTCCCTTGTTTTTGATTCATAGATCTGAAATATCACTTTTTTCTATTAAACTTCTTCTGAATATTGACAGTGTATCGGTATGTCGTGTTGAAAAATGAGACTTCTAGGAACTCCATATCTTCCTAAATGTACCTATGTAGACTATCGCGATACTTGAATATAAAATTACACATAGAATCCTTGGCACCCAACTTGGTGCGAAGGGTATGAAAATCATTGGTAAACTCAAGCACTTCTTGGCCCCTTCCCTGTTGTAGCATGGTCCACCTTATGTATTTATCCTTATAGCTAAAGAACGAGTAATACTACTCCTTGATGGCATCCCATAATCAATTCCAATTGGGTGCGACTAAAAATAGTGAGGTTGTACCATCATCCTTCTTCTCACACTAGGTTTCCCTCTAGTCCTTGATGTGTGGGGCGGCTTTGAGAAGTGAGAAAAAAATATTTTCTTGGCTAGAAAAATAATGAACATAAAAATATCCTTCTAGAAAATTTAACCATTTATCAATGGTATCTGCATCTATCGGACCTTCAAATGTCAGGATGTCAAAGTTAACTTGTACCTTGAAGGTTGTGGCACTTCCAAAATGGATGCTAGAAGGAGATGTGTCACCTTTGGGTAGCCGCTGAAGGATATGGGAAAAGTTGTCCATCATCATGTTCCTTTTTCTCTAGAGGGATTATTCGAGTAATATTTTGAAAGGGTCTCTTTCCCCCTCATCTTTCTTCTCTTTCACCATGGGTGGTCGCTAGATTTTGCGAGGTTGGTCTTGCAAAGGTTTGACCAATTCGATCCCTAACTCCTTATATCTCGGCTTCCTTGGGGACATGCAAATAGAAACCGAGAAAGAGTAGATAATCTCTCATATCATTGATACAAACTTAAATAGGAACACACCAACTTAAATATATAAGCATAACTATAGAGATGCAGCAGAAATTACACTTCATTTATCAATAACAAATATTGAAATAAGCTTACAAACGGAATGGAAATAAACTAGCTCAGGTGATGGTATCTTAGCTATGAGAAGATATGTTGTGGCTAAATGCCTCTGAACTATGTTACAATGAGGCTATAAGGCCTAATTGATATTGAGAAACAATTGAAAACCATGATCATCCAAAAACCTAACCCTAAGAGATAAAGCGCCAAAACTATCAACCCTGTTTGGGTAAATTGGTCATCAACTTCCTGGGGTCATAATTTTGGCATACAATATTTTTTTGATGCACACAATACCTCATTGGAAATATATATCCAAGGAATATAACTTTATATAGGTAAACATCAATTAAATACACATGTTTGCCCTGGTTTTCCCAAAAAGCATCGTTATGGCCTTAAAACAACTCCAAAAGTTCAGGACCCGAAAAGCTGCCAAAAATAGTAAATTGTGGTACAATTAAGGAAACAGATACACTGAAAGAGATATTGATGGGGGGTCCAAGTGGAATAGGTGGGTCGCCTCTAACATCCACCTGGATCAATCCTCCCCACTTAGAAAGAAATGTTTCCCATTGCATTGAGTGCCTCCATGTGATGCAAAAACTTTTGTTGAACTTGGTCCCTGGTGAGCCACTTGCCTTGGTGCAGGTGTTGGCCAAATTTGAAAATCCAACATAGTTGGATCTTCTATTGATGAGTGTTTTTTATCTTTGTGTCCATATCTCAATCAGTTATGGTCTGTTCCATTTTGTTTGGTTTTAACTATGTTGGTATGAGTCATTCTACAATGTCTGATGTGTCTAGTGATGGTGGGAATTATGCTCGAGGGTGGTCCACATTGAACACTGGGTGCAAGCCAAGGAATGAGGGAATTCCGAGCTCAAAAGCATTGTCTCCCACATCCTTGGAAATGGTGTAAGGAAAATATCGTAGTGGTCTAAGCCTCTTATGGGCTCCAATAAGCCATTCTTTCTACAAATGAAGCCAAACTTTGTCGCCCACCTGAAACTTGTGTGGCACCCAATGTTGATCATGTTTCTACTTGTACTTGTCATATTAAATCTCCCAGATGTTGTGAACCTGATACTATATGTGTTGGATGTGATCAATAATTTGGCCTCTTTATCTACCTTAGATAATACATGTGTGGATTATGTCTGTGTAGTCGCGTGAGGCATGGAAACATCAATCAGATACAATGGTTAAGATCCTAGACCCACTTGAAAGGGACTGCGACCTATCGAGCTATGGAGAGCTTTGTTATAGCTATGTTTCACATAGTGAAGACTCCCATCCCAGGTTCACGGATGCTTGGAGTTTTACATGCAGAGTATGTGCACTATGATACTATTCACGACCTCCATCTAGCCATTAGTCTGGGGATGGAAGGCAATAGACTTGGTGAGCTTGGTGTCCAATAGTGTCTAGAGGCTTGAAAAAAAAATTTCTCTGGAACCTGCTATCTCAATCTTATATAATGGTCTACATGATCCCAAAATGTACCCACACACATTCAAAGAAGACTTTGGTAGTGTCCTCTATTGTGATACTCTTCTTGCAGGCCACCAATATAGAGATCTTAGAAAATATTTCCACGACCACAAATACATAGGCATTACCATGCTTGGTATAAGGTAGGCCAAACATATAGTTCATGTATATGTATTCCCACGATTGGCTGGGAGTAGGAAGAGTAGTGTACAGGCCTTTCTTCTTGATGATTGGCTTGGCGATAGCACAGGAAGTGTAGGATCTAATACATTTCCCAACATTGAGTCCAAGTTTTGGAAAATAAATGTACTTTGGTAGTAAAACCACAATTTTTTCCACACCAAAGTGTCCTACAACCCAACTATAGTGTGCCTCCCAAATCAGCTTGGCACGCTCGGTTGAAGGAAATCCTACGTGGCCCATGTAGCATAATAATGCATCCTCGAAGTTCAAATCAGGAAATTTCTTTCGATTAACTAGCATCTGGTATGTGGAGGCAAACACTATATGATTTTTGTATAGTTGTGGCCATACAAAGTTCTGGTGGCCATAAGAGTTGAGAACAATACGCAGTGTTGCAGCTAGGGTACGACTGAGGTTGTCGGCAACATAATTGCTATTTCCCTTTTTGAATTTAATGTTCAAGTGGAATTGTTGCAGATATGTAGACCACTTCTGATGGCAATCATTCTGCAACTTCCTTTGTGTCTGTATAAAATGAAGAGGTCAGTGATTGGTGTGGACAACCAATTCCTTCCCCAGAATGTAATTCTTCCATTGTCGGCAAGCCTACGTGATGTAATACATCTCTTTATCATAGGTGGGGTACTTCCAAATTGTATCAAAAATTGAATCACTATGATAGGCCAGTGGATGCCCAAGCTGGGTGAGGACTGTACCAATAGCATAGTCAGAGGTGTTTTTCTCAATTTGAAATGGCTACTGTAGGTCTAGCAGTGTGAGTATCAATGTAGAACATAGGAGGTGATTCAACTCAACAAACACCTTATGTTGGGACTCAGACCAAGAAAAATTTGCTTTCACCCCTCCCTTAGTAATCTGACTCAAATGCCAAGTGATATGGGAGAATCCCAACACAAACCTCTGATAAAACTTTTCAAGGCCCAAAAAGCTGTGAAGCTCTGTTAGAGGGGTCAGGCCTTGCCAATCCCGAATGAATTGGATCTTAGTCAAATTCACATGCACACCATGCTCATGTATGAAGTAACATAGATATTGGACCTCATTCATTCAAAAGGTGAATTTATCCAAGTTGGCACATAGTTTGTGCTATTGAAGGGTTTGAAGGACTTGTGAATGTGTTGGCAGTGTTCTTCCCAACTCTTGCTGAAGATGAGGATGTCATCCAGATAAAAAACCACGAATGAGTTGGTGAAGGGACACAAGATGTCATCCATTAGCCTCATAAAATTATCAAGGGAGTTTGTTAACCCAAAGGGCATAACCAGCCATTCAAAAAGGTCCTCCTTGGATTTGAAGGTAGTCTTCCATACATCTATGGGCTCTATTGGAACTTGGTGATAGCTAGACTTCAGATCAATTGTTCTGAAATAATTTCCCCCCTTGAGTTGGTCTAGGAGGTCATGAATCCGTGGGATTAGATGCCTATTGGTGATAGTGATTTTGTTTAGTGCTTGATAATCAATGTAGAGCCTCCAGGTCCCATCCTTCTTTTGTACAAGTACAATTGGGCTCCCACAAGGTGACAAACTTGACCAAATGTGCCCTTTTTCCAGCAACTCCTGGATTTGTTTCTTGATCTCTTCGTTTTCCAAAATGGAGTGGCGATATATTGGCCCATTGGGTATAGGTGCTCCAGGAGTTAGATTGATCGAATTCATGACCTGAAAGTGCACAAGTACCCCTATTGGTGAGAAGATGTCCCTGTATTATTCCACAATAAGATCCACCTGCGTCTGCTACATGGAGGAACCCTTCCCGGGGACGATGTATGTGGCTACAATCTTCCCCTTACTTTGAGATTGAATTAGAAATAAAAAAAATTTCCCAGTCTAGGAGATGATCTTACTGCATTCTTAGCAAAGATCAAAGATATGGCAGTAGGCGGGACTACCTCATGTATCCTATATAATGTATTACCCAAAGAAATGATAACAGAGTGAGTTCTAGACTCATATACAACATGTCGCTTCCACAAGTATGGTTTTCCTAATAATACATCACAAACTTCAAGAGGAGCAACATCACACAATACCCCATTCGTTAAGGCTTGAGGTTGTAGGGAAGGTGACACTGCTAGCTGATGCGGAGATCTCATCCTTGGTAAAGACACCCAATGGTGTATGATTGTAGATGTGTTGTAGTTGGTAGGCCCAAATGCTTCAAAACCTTTAATGAAATGAGGTTATTTTGGATCCTGTTGTCGACAATGAACTGTAACGGAGAACCCTTCACCCACATCTATGAGTGGAATAGGCATTTCCCCTCCTTTGGACCTTGAGGCTTAATATTCTAGATCTTGGTGGTGAATACGGTGGCACTCGGCTCCAAATCAATGATATGCTTCCCTTTTTCATTCCCTTTTTTAGGTTCTAACTCATATTTAGAACATGCATCTAATTCAAAAGCCTTTAGCTCGGCCACCAGTGACTTCTTGGGTCGATGCTCACTTGTGTTGTGAGTGGAGCTCTTATGGAACTCACACCACTTTTCTATTTCCTTCTTCATCAATGTCGAGTTTTTATTTTCTTGTAGCTTCAGTGGGTTATCCTGGGTCACCTCTCCTTGGCTTTTTCCTTTGCTCTGCAGCTTGGGGGAAAATTTCCCTTGCTTCAGATTTGCAGATCCAAAATCTCACTTTTTCTGTTTAAACTTCTGCTCAATCTTGATAATGTATTGGTATGCCATTCTAAGCAAGGATATGTATAGGAACTCCATATCATTATGGATGTACATGTGTAGACAACCATGGTACTTGAGTACCAAATGCCACTCAGAATCCTTTATACCCAACTTCGTGCGAAGGGTATGGAAAACATTGGTAAACTCAGGCACCTCTTGGTCCCTTCCATGCCGCAACATGGTCCAATTTATGTATTTATCCTCATAGCTTCTGATAGGGTTGTAATTATCCTTGATGGCATCCCAGAATGAATTCCAAGTGGGTGAGGCTGAAAATAGTGAGGGTGTACTTTCATCCTTCTTCTCACAGTAGTTTTCCCACCAGTCCCTAAAGTGGGGGGCGGCTTTGAGAAGTGAAAATGTAATATTTTCCTAGATGGAAAAATCATGAAATGAAAAATATCCTTCTAGCATATTTAACCATTTACATATGGCATCCACATCTATATGACCTTCAAATATGTGGATGTCAAAGTTAACTTCAACCTTGAAGGGTGTGGTGCTTCCAAAGTGGTTGTTGGAAGGAGATGCATCGCCTTTCGGTTGTCGCTCGAGGGCTTCATTGAATAATATTTTGAAAGGATATCCTGCCCCCTCATATTTCTTCTCTTCCACCATGGGAGGCCATAGAGGTTTTCGAGGTTGGTCTTGCAAAGGTTTTACCAATTCGAGCCCTAATTCCTTATATCCTGACCTCATTGGGGACATGCAAAGACAAACCGAGGAAGAACAGAACACTCTGATACCATTGATCCAAAATTAAAAAGGAACAAAAAAAATTATATATATAACCATAAATACATATATGTAGCAAAAATAACACTTCATTTCATTAATATCAAATACTAAAATAAGCTTACAAACGAAATGGAAATAAACTAGCTCGGGTGATGATAGCTTATCTATGAGAAAATATGTGGCGACAAAATGACTCTAAACTATGTTAAAATGAGGCACAAAGGCCTATTTATTATTTAGAAACAATGGAAAACTGTAAAAATCCAAAAACCTAACCCTAGGGGATGAAGCGGCAAAACTATGGGCACTATTTGGGTAAATTGGTACATCAACTTCCCAAGGCCATAAATTTGGCATAATATCTCTGTTTGACATGCACAATACCTCATTAGAAATATCTATCAAAGGAATATAACTATATAGTGGAAAAAGTCAGTCAAACACTAATAATTGACCCAGTTTTCCCAAAGAATGTCATTTAGGGCCTCAAAACGACTCCAGAACTTTAGGACTCGAAAAACTACCAAAAATAGTAAATTGTGCTACAATTAAGGAAATTGAAAAACTGAAAGAGACAGTGGCAGGGGTCCAAGTGGAATAGGTGGGTGGACACAAACATCCACCTAGATCATCTTGATCTCTCCCTCTTTCCAACCATACTACTCTTAAGTAATCTTAAAATTTGTCCAAGGCCAGTTTATGGTCACCCACACTCAAACTATGGCTCTAGAGAAGGTGAAAAACTTAGAGAAAGAATTCAAGGGCTTTAAGGAGTCGTTTGAATCCAAAATCCAAGTTGTAGTGATAAGAACCCTGAGAAAGGATAAAGAACCCATGGGGGATGAGCACAATGTTGATGCCCACATGGAAGGAGAATCCAACTACCACATTCATTTCAATCATGGAAACTCTTAAGAATGGAAAATTATCTTAAAGTTTAAAAACATTGATGAATCTCACAAGTCCCTAATATGCAAACTGTAAATTTTTTATGGATATATTTTTAAAAATTATTCACATTTATAGTGATTTTATATATATTCTCTATCTAATGTTGCTGATTTTTAAGGTAAAATAATTTTATATTGCAAAATTTGGGCGAATAATTTTTAGAAAAAATGGAAATTGGTGAATCTTTTTTTTGGAAAAATCATGGAAAATTAGCCCACCTATGAATATTAGCCCCTAATTTTCCATTATTTCAATGGGAGTCACCAATGTTCAAGCCACAAGACACTTAAGCTTGACATGTAAAAATTTGGTGGCTCCAAGTCGATAGTATGGGTGGAAAAAGGGAGCAATATTTCCCACTTCTCGTGATTAACTACACTGAGTAGTTCGAAATGCATCAGCTCTTAAAATTATAATGTGATTTTTCTGGACAATTTTTTGATGTAATAGATATGGATCACATAATTCTACACTCTCAAGTAATATCTAGGATGATGACACTAATCTACATGTGGGATCTCTTTACTTGGACCAAGAGCGATGGGAGTGGTGGTAATGCCATCATAAAATCTATCCAGGTAGGCCAACTGGGAACATGTTCTCGAAATCCATTTTTGCCGGTTTTGATAGGGAATCTCACGTTTTGGGTCACCTCACTAAGCTCTGACAAACCGGTATAGTACGAGACTACATTATGTCCTTTGAAAAATTAACCATCTGAACTAAGGGCCTAGGAGATTCCTTTTACATGGAATGTTTCATCAATGGCCTAAAGGAATCCATCCAAGACCATGCTTGAATGCATCAACCAACTACTTGGTTGGAAGCATGTCGTAATGCCTTATATGTGCTAAATGCCCAATCCAACCATCAAAATTTTGCCTCACAATCAAGTCCCACCCTTGCCACAGGTCCCACCAAAATACTTAAGGTTCAAAAGGTGTCATTGGAAGAAATTTTTGAAAGAAAGAAACATGGACTATGTTACTATTGTGATGAAAAATATTCCCTTGGACATAGATGCAAGAAACCAAAATTATTTCAAATCAATGCTACTGAAAATAGTTCTGCAGATGAGCTTTCATCAACTGAGCTGAATGAGGAGGAAGAGGGTGAAAATCAAACATCTACGAACACCATCATAGATACTAAAACTACACCAAATGGGTCGGTTATCTCACTCCATGCCTTGGTGGGCATTTCTTCTCCACATATGCTCAAAATCATAGGTTTTATTAAACATAGGCCACTAGTGGTGTTTATTAATAGTGGCAGCACAGATAAATTTATTCATAAGAGGGTAGCAGAGGTCATTCATTTTTTTGGGAGGGAGGTATCTAATTTTCCAAGTCCTTATCTCCAATGGGGATCATGAAATGTAAATGAAATTGTGAAACTGTTAAGCTTCATATGGGGGATTGTCACCTTAAAACCCACATGTTTTCGATTGAAATTGGTGGTAGTGACATTGTGCTTGGCGTTGAATTGCTTCACACATTGGGCCCTATCACCATTTAATTTCAGGATCTATATATGATCTTTAAGCAGAATGACCACACTCATACACTATAGGGACTTAGGAAGGTGCTTCTACTATAATCACCTCTCATCAAATGGATAATCTTTTAAAAAATATCCATAATGGGGTAGTAATGAAATTCAATGTCATCCACTCCATTGAATTCACTCTTGCTAACATTCTTCTTGATATGCAATAGTAATTTGGTCACCACCAACGAGTTTTTGACAAACCCAAGGAGATTCAACCCTATAGGGGTGAACATGATCATAGCATCCCTTTGGTTCTAGGTACCCACCCACCCAATGTCTGCCCCTATAGATATCATTTTGCAAAAAATAATGAGAATGAAAATATTATCAAGGAAATCCTTGAAGTAGGTGTTATTCATCCCAACATTAGCCTTTATCCATATATAGTGGTCATGGTTTTAAGGAAATATGGTTAATGGTGCATGTGTACATAATTTTGAGCCCTCAACAAGCTCGCCATCAAGGACACATTTCCTATCCCAATAGTTGAAGATATGCTTGATGAACTACACGGTGCCAAATTTTTTGCCAAGCTAGACTTTCGCTCGGGCTATCACCAATTATAGAGGAAGAAAGCTAACATCCCAAATACAAAATTTAGAATCCATGAAGGTCATTATGAATTCTTTTTCATGCCATTTTATCATTCTAATGCCTCATCCACGTTTCAAAGCCTCAAGAACCACCTTTTGAAACCATATCTCATAAATTTCGTTCTAGTCTTTTTTGATGAAATCCTCACCTATAACATAACATGGGACACACATCTTCAACATGTTGACAAGGTATTGCAAATTATATAGGATCAAAAATTAGTTGTGAAATTACCTAAGTGTTATTTTGGCATGGAAGAAGTGGAGTATTTGGGACACATTGTGGGCCACGACAGAGTAAGGGTTGATCCTAAAAATATTTAGGAAATGCAAGATTAACCCCAACCAAAAACCTTGAACAGATTGAGGGGATTCTTGGGTCTCACATGCTATTATCACAATTTTTCCAGCAATTACAAATGCATTGACAAACCCCTCACCAATATTCTTAAGAAAAATGCATTTCTCTAGACTGATGTAGCTCAACGAGCCCTCTTGGCTCTCAAATAGGCCATGTGCTCCAAACCAATATTTTCCCTACCATACCTCACAAAACATTTTTTGATTGAATGTGATGCTTCATATATGGGCATTGGAGTGGAATTAACATAGGAAGGTTGACCACTCAAACCAGTATAAACCAACCAAACTTCACAAAACTTTTTTTGATTGAATGTGATGCTTCAGGTATGGGCATTGGAACTGTATTAACACAGGAAGGTTGACCACTGGCATTCACCAGTCAACAACTCAGTGTTAAGGATTTTGGTCCATGTATGTATGAGAAAGAAATGATTCCCATCTTACATACAATATACACTTGGAAACCATACTTATTTGGGAGACATTTCCAAATCCACACTGACCATCATAGCTTGAACTATTTTCTGGAACATTGTCTATCATTGCCACAACAAAATAAATCGCTCACCAAAATGTTGGGCTATGATTATGAGATAGTATATAAGAATGGATTTGATAATGTCATGGTCAATGCATTATCTTGCAAAATTGAGGAAGATGGCACCCTTTTATCCCTCTCTCTTCCCATACCAATGGATTAAAGAGGCCCATCATGAGTGATTCTCCCGCCCCTATTTTTCCCATCTCATCAACATGTTACAAGTAGAACCTAATCCCTCATAAGGCTACTCTTGGAAGGATGATATTATTCACTATAAGGATCATGTAGTGGTCTCCTTGAACTCCACCTTGAAAACCCACATCTTGAAAGAGCTACACTCCTCGCTCTTTGTAGGACATTCAAGCTTTCAGAAGGCTTATGCATGTGTATTGAACTCTTTCTTGTGGTATGGAATTAAAAAATACATTCATACTTTTGTAGATGAATGTGAAGTATTCCAGTGCAACAAAGTGGAAACTATCAAGATACTAGGAACTTTACAACCCTTGTCGCTACCTTCTTCTTTCTAGATAAGTGTATCCATGGATTTCATTATAAGTCTCCCACAGTTAGGAAAAACATCAGTAATCATGGTGGTTGTTGACAGACTTTCCAAATATGCTCATTTTTGTGCTTTACCACACCCATTTACTCCAACCTTTTTCACTCAATTTTTCATGGAACAAATATTCAAATTGTATGGCCTTCCAACTTCCATTGTGTTTGATCGAGATACCACTTTCACCAATAATTTTTGGCAAGAACTGTTCCATATATAAGACATGAAACTCCAAATGAGTATTTATTATCATCCCCAGAAAATGGCCAAACATAAGTAGTTAAAAAATGTTTGGACACCTATCTATGGTGCTTTATTTTAGACAAGCATCATCAATGGGTATAGTGGATGTATTTAGCTGAATGGTGGTATAATACTAGCTATCATGAAGCCACCAATATGAAACCATAAGAGGAAGTGTATTTCCAACTTCCACTGTCATGATATTCTTATCTCCCGAGATCTTCCAAAGTGCAGGTAGTTGATCAACTCGCTCAAAACTGTGCTGCCATGATCACTCATCTCAAAGATAACCTCCATCAAGCTTAGAACCAAATGAAGCAATAGGATGAACAACACCATTCAAAGAGTTCATTTCAAGTGCCTGACCAATTTTTTATGTGACTTAAGCCTTATTAGCAAACCTGTCTCAAAGAAAAGGGCTATTAGAAAATAGCCCCAAAATTCTACAGGCCTTATCAGGAAATTAAACGTATTGGTGCAATTGCTTATAAATTGGCACTACCTACCACTTCAAAAATGTGCCTAATATTCCATGTTTACCACCTCAAGAAAGTTGTGGGGAACAATTGTAGGGTTCAAAAAAGGTTTCCAGAATTGGATGAGGAAGGTTCACTTTGGCTCAGACCTGAATAGGTCCTCGATGCTCAAGAAATACATAACTATATCACATGATAAGGAAATCCTCATCAAATGGAAAGACACCTCTCTAGAGGATACGACATGGGAGCCAACCACTATTCTTCAACAATTTCCACAATTTCAACCTTGAGGATAGGGTTGATTTTGAAGGGGGGTGGCATGTTAGGGTCCAAACCTAGCCCCTTTATTTATGTAATAAGTCGAAGGGGCCTCATCAAATTCAGAATTAGTTATTTGAGTCAATAAAGCCCATAATCGGTTATCTGCATTAGTAATGATTGTAAGTGGCTGACCCACATTATAGAAAAGGGATCACAATTAGTTATAAATGGGCCCTAGTTAATAAATAAGGTGGTTAACCCGTATTGTGCCAGGGACCTGATCCAAAATTCAACAGGAACGCAACAAAATACAGATATAGCCACAAATATTAAGATGGATAAAAAATAACACTTTATTTCATTAATATCAAAGAACTAAAATATTCTTAAAAACAAAATGGAAATAAGCTAGCTCGGGTGATGATAGCTTATGTCTGAGAAGAGATGTGGCAGCTACATGCCTCAGAAATGTGTTACAATGAGGCTCAAGGGCCTTTTTACTATTGAAAAACAAGGGAAAACCCTAACTACACGAGATGGAATGCCAATAGTTTGTGCACCTCGTTGGGGTTAGTTGGGCAACCAAATTTCTGGGGTCGTAACTTGATCATATTATCTCCGTTTGGCATGTAAGATACCTTTCTTGAAATATCTCTCTATGTACTATAGGATTCACTATAATCCCTTGCCTATGTATATGGGCCTGCTATGGACCTCAAAAAAACATCGTTTAGGGGGTCAAAACTGCTACGAATGTTCAGGACACAAAAAATGCTAAAAATAGTAAATTTTTCTCTAAATAAGGAAACTGATGAAACCACCTGGAGCCCTAATTTGAAGAGACGGGTGGCAACCAATATCCACCCAAATTATTCCTTCCTCCTTAGGAAGCAATGGTCCCCATTGCGTACAGAGCCTCCACGAGGTGAGAAATTTCTATTGAACTTGGTTGTAACAACCTGTTGTACTATACAACACACCCCATTTATTTTCACTAAATGGGGACCCTTTAAAATAAATAGGAAATTTATAAGCTTGATTTTAGCTTAGCCTAAGTCTAAAACTTTAGGAAATAAATTTTCTTTCCCCTTTTCGCTTTGATCTCTTAGCGCTAATCGCAAATCACATAAATTATAAGTGAAAAAGTTAAAACATAATAAGTATTGTGAGTTGAGATATGCGCTATAACCTTTTTCGATCCATATAAAACTCCCATTACAAATTATTTAAACACCTCTTTAAAAAAAAAAATTGCATCGCGCATTTTACAAACAATCAAATTATGACAATTCTGTAAATGTTGTGATGAGCTAGACCCGACGAATTAATAAAGACACAATCATAAAACTCCGAAAATATGATAAAGCGCATCAACATGAGTTCTTAGAACACTTCACATTTCGTAGCGAATAACCAAATGCAAGTTTTATTACCATATGGAAATTGCGATTTGCGATTTGTGCAGATCGCATTTTGTGAAATTCATCAGTAACAGAAAACATAACTAATAGAAATAGTTTTGATTTGTGATATGTGATATTGATAGTTATTGCTCAAGTATGCGAAATGATTCATATCTAATCAACTAGATATAATATCTAACATCTTACTTTTATTGAATAGATATTTTACGTAAAAGGTGTGTAAGAGATTTGATAGGAAGAACTATGGGTGATTAATGGAATTTAATGGGAGTAAGCTTTGAAAGATTGATATCTACTTCGAGCATGTTTTGAATGATTGAACGCTGGATTTTTCATTATATCATTTTAAGTCTATCCTTCTTTCCATTCATCTCAGATCTAAAGTTTTCTCTGTTCACTTGAATTCAAGAAACCACTTAACGGAGTAAGGATAACAGGGATGAATAAGAAAGGCAAGGAAATTGCCCAAACATCAACTATTAAAGACTCAGACATGTCTACCTTGTTAGTGTCCTGTGATTTGGCAGATTGGTAGACCAAATGATAGGGTAACATCAGACGAGTCTTTGGAGTCCTGGGACCTTGCCTTCCTAGACTCATAGAGGTCTCTCTCTATTAGATGCAAAGGATGTGTTCTTGTTTGCTTTAGATGGTTGATTTTAGGCTAGTTGTTAAGTGTAGGGTTTGTTGTTTGTTTTGGTTGGGTAAGATGAACAGGTAATAGGTGGAGTGAGAGGTCTTCAAATCATTAGGCTATGGAGTCAATGAAAGTCATGGATATCTCAATAATGAATTAGAGTGCATTACAGGACCAATCTAGCAAGGTTAATGGATCCTTAAGGTTATGTGTGAAGTGGGATGGAAATCAAGTTGGTGAATAAGGTAGGGCAAAGGGCAATCAAGAATCCTTTGTCAAATACATGTAACAAGGAGGTCTTAAACACTGATAAGAAAAATATATAACCCATGAGGTAGGGAAAAATGTTAAGCTCAATGAAAATACTTAAACCAATAACCATTCAAGACAAACAATTTCAATGAAATATAGAAGGCGAGAAACTCATTTAACTTCTAGTGATTTCACCTTCAGGCTTTAGAAAACATTTAAGATCACAAATAACTTTAATTCATGAAGAGGGAACTCCTAAACATCATAAATCAAGCTATAAAGAACTTTGAGGCAATCTGATAGGCATGGACAGAGGGCAAGATCAAAACAAGACCTCTTTGACTTAACCTAGCAAGCAGTACTTCAAAGAGAGGTTTCAAGGCAGAGTTTAGATAGCATCAAATAAGAAGGGCTTACCATGAAACATATTTATAAACTAGCATACTAATCCATTAATGAAACAAACAAGTTTAGGTGGGCCTAAAGAGTAGTTAATAATTCCTTAAGCTAGCCCAACAGAGGAAAACATCAAGGCAATAGAAAGCAGGAGGACTAAGGTGCTTCAAAGAGAATTTCTCAACCTATACTTTTATGTTCTACTACAAAAAATAAGGATGAAACATAATGATAACAAGAAAACACGAAAAATTTAATAATACATCGCCATTAACCAAGCTTAGGGATCTTGCAAATAAGATTCTCCATCATCAATCCAAGCAAACCATTCACAAACTCCACAACACCAATTTCTTCTCCAAGCTCATAAAAACCATGTATTTCTCTCAAATCTCATCATATGCCAACATTTACAATGAAGCCCTCATGCTCTATTTAACTCAGAAAAGGAGGGAAAAAAACCCTAGATAGGGTTGGAAAAATTCAAAATCACCCATAAATGTCATTTATGCTTAAGAGACCATGTAAGGCCTAAGGCACAAAATATATCATGAAATAAATGCTAAAATAACTTCTTGCACCTAATTCTAGAGTGATTTTCCTCAAAAAACATTGAAATATGTTTTTACAGTAAATGAGTGTGTTTTCTTGACTTTTGGTCCAAAACACACTAAACAGTCCATTTGCGCAGCGCCACTTTTAGTAGAAAATAGGCTCTTTTGCAACCAAGTTTTGGACCCCTTCCTGATGTCGGATTTGGCTCCATGATGGCTCGTTGGAAAGCTGGATGGGTCTAATTACCAAAAATTCTTTGATTTTATTGATCCAGCTCCTATAGCCTAGTAAAAATTTCAAAATCCCAAGACTTCTATTATCGCAGTGGCAAGTCTGAAATAGAAGCAGAATGGTGAAAATTTAGGTGTTTTTTGACCTTTTGAGGGGTCAAAACTGCTCCAATTGTTTTGAAACTTGGTGAAAATAATGTGCTAGGTGTGAAAAATCCAAAAATGTCGATTTTTCCTCTTGAGTATGCTTCATGTATTAGTGTAGTGCCAGTGGTGTTGCACTAATGAGCCTTAACAATTACAAAAAACAAAAAGTGTTCCAAATTTTCTCAAAATTGGTGGAGGCCTCCCTCAAGGGGTCTTGGAAAACTGTTGAGAAGCTGAAGCCAGAACTCCAACGATATAATGCTCTTTTGCCTCCTTTAGGGTTTTTACTTCAAGGAGGGCTTCCTTCAATTTGGCACAAACAAGCTTGTGTTTCATGGCATAGTACTTGGTCATCGTTTTCTGGAGGGCCAGACCTCTTTTTATCTTCTTAAAGTGTTTGTGCTCATTCTTATAATATTGAATGATGTACTGTCTCATGCCAAAATATCTCTCCAACTCCTTGATTTGTACAACCTTTCTTCAGAGTAGCAGTCTGGTGGTCATCTCCTTATCTTCATTATCATTGGCTAGGTCAATGAATTGAGGATTTTCAGTAGATAGCTTGCTCTTCTTACCTTTCTTAACCTTGTCCATCTTTTCTTTTCCCTTGTCAAGCCTTGGAGTTGATGTAGATGGCAAGGTCCCTTGCATTTTGGAGGCAGCAAACACTTCCCTTGGCCCTCTTTCGTATGTGTATGCAAGAGGTATGATGGTGGTTTTGATAATGTCTTCATCATGGATGTGACCTTTGGTGCTGCCATCGGCTTCTTCACTTTTACTAGGATCTTCATCAGTCATTACTTGATATGTTTCATCATTATTCTTTTGATCCTCAACACTATTATCACCCTCACCTTCTTCACTGTTGTCTGTACTATCACCTTGGTCTTCATTTGGACTATTAGCCCCTGCACTTTCTTCACTTTGGTTTTGCTCATCATTAGGACTCATTTCCTCTTCATCATCCCCTGCACTGTTATCAATTTCATTTTCACTAGGATCTTGATTGGTGTCATGACTGTCATGGCTGTTGTCATGATAGTCATGACTATCTCCTTTGTTGTCTTGTCTCTCACTGCCTATTCCATCAGTGCCATCCCCTTTGTCATTGTCCTCTTGTTTCATATTTCCACTATCACTCTCATGACTTTTCTCACTGTTTTCATGACCAAGCACATTGCCCCTTTGACTGTCAATCTCCTCATCTTTATCACCATATTCTTCATCATTATTCTCTTCATCTGTTTCCATGTCTTCTACCTCTTGTCACTATCTGTTGGCTCATCCTTATGTTCATCATTTTTTTCCATGTTTGTTTCTCCTCCTTCAAGGCTCATGTCATTTTCCCTTTCAACCTCTTCATTTCCTCCATCATCCTCTTCCATAGTGGCATATTTTTGTTCACTGCCTTTTTAACTGTCAGCCTCCTCATTTTCATCAGCATCTTCTTGGTCATCACTTTGTTCATCTGCATCATCATTTTATTCACTTTGGGCTAACTCATTTGCATCATTATCATCACTGCCTCCCTCCAAATTGTCACTATTTTTGTCTTCATCACTGTGGTGCTCATTTCCCTCATCTTCACCATCATTTCCCTCTTGCTTTTCCTCATTAATTTATGTATCTGCCTCATTGATTTTATCACCTCTACTATCATCACCTTGTTCATCATTCCCACGGTCATCCTCTTCATTTGATGCATCAATAAAATGGGAAGAAGGGAGATTTTCTTAGGGTGAGGGTACTTGTGCAGATGAGGAGGGAAAATTGAATTGAGGAGGAGGCTGAGGGTTTGTGAAGTCTTCATGTGCTATGAATACCTCCCAAGGTATACCCTGCTGCTCCAACTGATGTAATACCACCATCTTGATCAAGGAATGGTGAAATAAGCTTTCCATTTGTTGGGATGGAGTCCTTCTCCAGACAACATAAGACATTTTCTCAATGCTCCTATAGAGATAATAGGGCAAGTTGAGCATTTTAACCCTTGTGAAATGCATGAGAAGTCTAACATGGTAGGAATACAACATGGAGTATCTCCCTTCATAGGTGAAGTACTTCATGATAACCATCATTAAGGATGAAAATATGTGTTTGAGGTGCGAGAAAGGGAAAAATATCTTGTTGCCTCCTCTATACCTTGTTTTGATAAAGGGCTCTAAAAAGTCTTTGTCCAATTTTTCCTTTTTAAGCCACTTCTCCCCTACAGTAGGGATGCCTGTGGCCTTAGAGATGGCACTTGCTGAGATCTCAAAATCCACTACTGCAAGGTTTGAGTGCTTGTTGTGTAAGCTGAGAATGAGGAGCCTTGTAAGCTCAGGGTGGCTCTTCACTTGTTTGACCTTCTCACAAAATTGAAAACATCTTGCATTCTAAAAACATGACATGATCCTAGGAGAGGAGGTGATGGCCACTGTGCTTTGAGGTTCCAATATATTGACTTTCCCTCCCTTATTTTTTGGTCTCAAAGGCCTTTGACCTTTATCACTGCCACTGTTGTTCTCAACTCCTGACATGATGATAGGAGATGTTGGTTGACAACCTAGGGTTTGGTGAAGCAAGGTGAAAATGGTGATGAAGTCAACTTTGGTGAATGAGTGATGTGGAGGCTAGGGGTTTTAGGATTAAGTTGCCTTGGAGCCTAAGAAGGCTTTTCTCAAAGGTGTATTGCAGCCACCTTAACTCACTTACCCTTACATGACATCAAAATAATTTTAAGGATATTTAAAAACAAAGGCTTGCTTTGTACGAAGGTCCTAGGGTTTACCCACCTAGGGTTTGAACTTCAAAGCCTTAAAGAGACTAATAATCAATTTGAAAACTACTTAGGGACAAGGAGAGAAAGACACTTACCAATTTTTGGCTCTCTGTAGACCTTTGGAGGCAGTTTAGAAAGTGAATTTGAGAGCTAGGGCAGAGGAATTTATTTTTTGGAGGCTTTCTGCATTAGCATAGTGCCTTTCCCGAGTTTTCGGGTTGTCCCCTTACCGCAGCAGCGAAAGGCCTACTTGTGGGTTAGCACAACACTAACTACGTGCAACAACGGTCAGTCTCCAAGCGAGTCGGGCCCACGTTTACGCAGTGCCTAGGCTTAGCGTAGTGCCAGGAAAAATTTGCGTAGCACCGTTTTGTTCTGAACGGGTGGAGGATGGATTAGCATAGTGCCAACCCTTATTTGTGTAGCGCCATTGATTTGCACAGCGCCAGAAAAACTTGCCCAGAAACGACCAGAAAACCCTTTTTTTCTTTCCTGAAGTTTCTTTCTCTTCACTAAGTGCTAAATGAGTTTGAAATGAAACTAAAACACCTTTATACCCCTTGAGAAAAATAAATCAAACTTATAAACCCATTTTACTATGTTTTCAACCTTTTTGTCATTTGAATGATACCCTTTATATCTTTTGCGGGGGTTTTTGAAGGCTTTCTCAAGGCATCTTTTCTTCTTTTTGTGGTGATGGATGGCTGAGGGGATGTAGATGTCCTTTTAATTTTTTTATCTTTGAAAGTCTGAGCACTGTTCAAACTATCTTTGGCATGTATTTAACAAACTGAAAACACTGTTTTTATCCTTTTTGGCATTCTTGATTACAGGTGACCTGAAACATGTCTTTTACCTCCTTACTGATTTTTTAGGCAGTATCATATTTATTTTGACAAAGAGTTTAAGCAAATAATACCATGCAAATGTGTTCCCTTGGCCACTTCTGTTTCTTGCAGGTGCCTACAACACATTTTCCTTTGGTCTTCTTAGTCCTTGTTGGAGTTTCGCACCTGATTTTCTCAACAGTGAACTTATGCTCAGCATGATTTTCTCCTTTGGAAATTTACCTCATGCTTGCCTTCCTTTGATCATTTTTAAAGACATTTGACTACACTGGGAAGCCTAGGCTCCATCACACTAATATTCTTTACCATTTCTCCCTTTGGTGTAGGTGAACCAGTGTTGCTTTGAAAAACCCTAGACAACACCTTGGATATCCTTTGAATGCCTTCTTCTATTTATGAAGGAGGACTTATAATCTTCATTTGACCTATTTTGTCTATCTTTCCAAACTCTTAGGTTTTAGGGCTGTTGGAGAAGAATAAGAAGTATTGTCTTCATGTTCAGTTCACCTCACCTTTTCCCCTTATTTATTCATAATTTCTAGAAATATTCAATGTGTCCTTGGTTGTGTTGTTGTGCCTTCTGCCCTTGTGGTCCTTGCACTAGTGCCTTGGTTGGCAACACTGTTTTTCCAATCAGTCACAAAACCTTGATTCTCTTTAAACATAGGCCTGCTTCCTTCCCTTTGCTGTGAATGTCTTCTTGTGATTATTCACCATATTACCTTACCTCTTTTTATGCTAATGGCCCTCTTCAATCATTATTTGTAGAAATGTAAGCAAGGGAAGTTGTCCCTTGTAGAATTTGTGCTTTGGCCAAGGAGGCCTTCCTTGAAGGGTTTTTGATCAGTTTTGGACAAAGTTACTTGATCTTATTCTCCTTTGAATGCAGCCTCTTTACACAGTAAAAGAAAAGATTTTTAGAACAAAAAATCAACCTTATGACTTATGAAACCGTAGGTGAACTAGTGGAAGGATCTTTGGACTTTTCCTTTTCTTGAAAACTTGATTTGGGATCCTTAGGTGTAAAACTGAGTTTTGTACAAACTGATGTATTGAAGATCCAAAATCCAATGTACTTGATTTATCTAAAGAGCCTACAGAGATAGTTTTAAGACCATCAATGCTTGAGATATTTTTGGAGATATAAGAGAATTGGTTGGTTGGTGGCCCTAGCTAGCAGTGGAGGGGTTAGGAAAAACAAAACAGAGGATTGAGGCCAAAGGTGACAAAACATAGACAAAATGAGTGACACGAGCCCATGACGGGTCTTCTAGGATTGGTGAGCTGAGCTTGACATGATGGGATGATGAAATAGTGAAAAATTTATCCTAAGGATAATGAAGGCAATGAGATTTCTAGAACTCACAATGTTCATGAACTTTGTTTCTAGAAATCTAGGATAAGTATTTAGTCATCTATGAGAAGCAAATATTACTAATGATTAACATGCCTTATTGTTATATATCACCTGCAACAAATATTTCGGTAGTTCCTCATGGGAGGCAATGTATTAATTCTTCGAGAATGAATAACCAAGGGTAATAACCAAAATTGCTATAGCAGACACATCAGTTTCTTCAGACCCATCTTATTTCGATGTTGCATGCTCATTCCTTCATAAAGTAGCAATGAGACCAAACATTATCCCCTATACATATATGGTTAAGTGGGTAATTGATCACCTGAACATAGTAGATAGGACATTTAAGAATTCAAAAGAAGAGAATATTGGTCCATTCACAACAGAATATTTGAAGACAATGTACCACTTACCCATCCCGCGACAAAACTATGACAAAAATTTTGTCCCAAGTTTTACAAAGAAACATAAAGACTTGATGAAAGTTATAAAGGAATGGAAGGGTGACCAAGGAAAATTGAAACGGGATAAACTCGGTATGTACCCAATAGCGTAATTACCTATTGGAATCACGATTTTCGTTAGACCAAAACCCATAGGCATTAGTCTCTGCTACAATCACCAGAGTTAGGATCCATGAGAGGCAGTTAGTCCATGGCGCGAAACACACGGGGAGCGTTGAACCCAATGTCCAACATTACCTTCCCCTTATTTCTATGCGACTAGAATGTTGTGTAGATTGTTTTCAAAGCCTGATACTACTAGCTTTTTTGTAGACTAGGTCCCATTAATTGATGCAATCGTCAATTCTTTAATTCAGAATTGGGCAAATATCTTGTCTGATAATTTGGCTAGAAATATCATGGAGTATAGAAGTAAAAGAAGTGTTTCCTCTAGGGCAATACCCGCCTTTTACATGAGTTCCTATGTCATGGACGCAATTTTCTTTTGTTTGAGTTTTCCTACCATGGGATGGAAATGGACGACCCAAGACCCCACTCCAATCCATATTTACCACAGAGCCCTTTGGGAGTCATATTTTCATTTAAATTTTTACAAAATTTTCCATAGATTCATGCTACTTATGCACCATATTATATTCAATAAGAAAGCCCCTAGGATTTCCAAAGAGGCTAGTACAGATATTTTTCCCATAGCCAGATGGTTTGCCGAAGAAATTTTCACCTATGTAAGATTTTTTGGGAGTTATGCTTCTCCCCATGTCTTGCCCTATTATGTTCCTGACAAGTTAATTGTTAGAGAAATTTCTTACCAACTTTTAGTAAGTGGTATTTCGAAGCAACTTAAATATGCCAAGAAGGCCATTTGGCCTAGTTTCCCTTTACAGTGTGGTACTTTTGCACTTTTTTATATTGGTCATACATTCATGGAAGTTTCAAATGTTAATTTATTGAACTTGGCTGTAATTCCGAAGAGTCCATATGACCCCAATGATGTGATTAAGAATTTCACCACAGAGCTGAATCTGAAGCCTTTATGAAAAGAGATAGATAGATTTGATGATTTATTTCAAGGCATTGCAAAATTCCCAGATGTACTAAAAAATGCATAGAGTTAGCTCAATCAAGATGACTTTGACTCTTTCCAAACATACATAAATAAGAGATTGGAAATAATTTCTTTGGATTTATTGATTATTGAAGATGTCAACAGACCGACTCCAAGTATTATATTGGATAATAAAGCCAAAGACATGTCTGAAGATGAATCCCAAGAAAAATATAATCATGAGTCAAGGCAATCAGAACATCAATCTCAGAATTCAGATCACTTTGATAATGAATCTGAAAACAAAAATGAGAGCCCAGAAAAGTTAATTGATAAAGTAATCAAAGATATTGAAATGAAAGAGAAAGGAAGAATTAATGGAACTGGAGCATCTTCCCATGAAATTTAGCACAGCCAAAATACACCTGATCACGCATAAAAACATTAGCCAAAGGATTTGAAAAATGATTTGGAGAATTTTTCTAAGGCACTACAAACGTCAAAAACAAATCCTAATAAAAATCGATCTACCAGTTTTCAAATGCCAGAGAATTCTAATAAATTAGTGGAAACTACAATTCCGCTACAACAGGTATCTGAAACTCATGATCAAGAGATCATTCCGGCCTACCCTACAAAACATATAGTTCTATGAATTGAAGAAATTCCTTCACTGGATGTCTTCTACATTCCTAGTCATAAGGTTGTAGTCAAGAGAAGAAAAAGGAGAAGAATGGATGATAAATTTTCAAATCTTACAAATGAATATGTTGACGTTCTATGGAAGGATCCTCTAGTTGATCCTACTGAACATTTAACCAAGTTATCATAGTTTGCAGGGGCATATGCTACTGCCACTATTTTAATATTATTAAATTAGCTTGCAGCTAATTGGAATATTTAAGTTTTGTTTTGTCACTTAGATAGGTGAATAAGTGGGTAGGGAGACGCATAAATCTCTTTATGAAGAATAAAACCACTTCTCATGTGAAATTGGATCATCTTTTTAGCTTAATAAAGCACCCTAAGGTGTGAACAGGGGCTGGAGCACATATACTGGGTCAACTTTTACCAAATCAGCAGCGCTATCATGGAGGAGTGGACATTAATGGAGGGACAACGCAATTTTAGATGGAGACACCTTGCATGGAAGTAGTGTCATAAATGAATGGGGCTTAGGGTTAGAAACCTCATTTCTTATATAAGGAAGAGGATGGCAGCCATATTATTTATGTTTTTGTATTTGATATTTATGAATATATGGTCTGTTTAGACATCTAGCTTTCTTCAACTGTTTAGCTGAGATTGCGGTGTTGTTTAGCACAGGGTGTTCCTCATTAGGAATCCCACCTCATTCCTTGAGAAGCCTCTAGGAAGAGTATTATACTATCGTCCCATAATCAGGCATTTTTCCAAGCTACAAATTTCTTCTACAGTGAATATTCTGTTTAGATATGTACTGAATTGCAGGGTGTAGCAGTGGAGGGTTTCATTGGGCCATTTTTGAGCTTGTCTTCAATGGAGGAAGGTTTCTTTCCATTGGGAGATCAGTACGGAAGGTATCTGTGCTTCATGACATATTTTGGCATCAGGCCAAGGTGATATCATCCCCTACAGTGTGGTTCTAGTCCATGAATGTGTTATTTTAGTGAGTTGTTGCAGTGGGCAACCCAAAAAGGGGCGAAAATCAAAAGTTAACATCTGGCCAAACCAGTTCTGGGTTTTTCTCGATTTTTTGAGTAGAATCTGTGGTTAAAATCCTGGATCATTCTGATCACTCTAACATCTTTCCGCACATGGTTCTTCTCCTCATAAGTAGTAGTTTCCAGCAACAGCAGCAGTAGTAGCACCACACTTCCAGTGCTTGGTTTCTTTAGTGTATTTTAGCCATCTTGTGGCTTGAGTGCATTCCTTTTGGAGCACTGTGTACTTTCATGGATTTTGATGTATAATGATATGGCTCAGCTGTTTTCTGCCCATACGTATGATGTTTTGATGTATTCCAGAATTTTTCCAGTTCTACATGTTTAGTTCTTATTTTACTGTAGTTGGAATTGTACAAATGTTCTATATTCCTGTATTTTCCATTTTGGAATATTACAACTATTGACAAGTCCATTGAAGTTCAATTCTTATTGAAGCAAAGAGAAGATAGAATACAAGAGTTAGAGAGAATGTCAGAGCAAGAAAATTTTAACTCCAACAGGAAAATGGAATTTCAAATGTCTCAATTTCAAATGGATTTTGAAAGGTTAACTTTGCATCATCAGGTGCAATTTACAAAAAAGGAAACGCACCTGGAAACAGCAATAAAAAAATAAAAAATTCAACCATGGGTAGAGAAATTCATAAGAGAAGCATTGGAAATAAATGAAAATCTAAAGCGGCAACAATAAGTATTTTTCCAACAAGCTTCAATCACCAGCTCTTATTATGATTCAAGTCAAATCCTGATCCAGCAAGTGGCTAACAGGAAGCTTGAGTGTGAGAAAATTGAAAAGAAAATTAATGAGTTCATTTAGTGGCAAACATCAGACTCAGTAAAGGAAGCTAATCTACCCCAGGTAGATAAATTTAACAATGAAATTTTATTTAAAGGTTGGGAAGCACAGTTAAGACAAGCAGACAAGGCAACAACAAAGGCATCAAGGCTAACAAAGGAAATTACTGAATCAGTTTATGAACAAATTTTGAATGTTAAGCTTATCAAAGAGTCCACATCTGAAGTGCTCTCAGAAATTAAGCCGTTAGAAGCACAATGGAAACAAAAGACAGATATGCAGGAAGAAATGATTAAAACACTAAATAATTTTGATCAAGAAAATTATTGGAATTTTCTGATCAAACCTTATCATCAGTACCAAACCCTTCAGTCATTAACTGATTCAAAAAAAAGGTCACAGGAAACACTTTCAAATGCAATATTCAAGGGCTAGGTCAAATCAAGAATTTTATAGCTAGCTCAACTTAAGCCTATGCTAGATATTTGTCAACTTTGAGATCAAATCCACAAGGAGGATTAGCACTCATAGTTATATTATTACTTTATTTTCCTAGATTGTAGTTGAATTTTTCTCTTTACGAGGATGGTTGTTTGAAACCTCCTCTATTTTTATGTAATAATATATTTTTAAACATATTGTAGTTTAGTATTTAAACCCTTCTCATGCATTTAGAGAAGGGTCCCGAAATTTTTCAAAAACATTTGCAAAGAATGCATTTTTGTAAGTTTTTAAATTCTTTGATGGATTAATGGAACAAGGTCTGTTATCTTTTGACATTTTAAGTTGTTTAACTGATGTTTCACTATTGTACTCTTTAAATTTCTTGAAAGTGAGAAGGAGCATTAAACAACTGTTAGTTTATATGAGTAGGAATTCATATATATGGTACTTCTATTCATTTATATTAAGTTTTGATTTCTAGATTGACAACTATCTTTTTAATTTCATTATATATTTGAAATGTTATCATAACTGAATGTTAAATGCATTTCTGTACTAATATGTGTCTATTATTTCTTATCTGATATATAATAACACATATGAATGTGATACACTTTTCACAATTCTTTTATTCAAACTATTTTGTTAAAAGAATCATCTTTACATAATTTTCATCTCTTTCAACTGTTAAGTAATCTTCATTACTAATAGTTGGAAGATATATTTTTAGATCGCATAAAGGAAAAAATGCCCTATGTATATAGTATAATAGATAGTGTTAGATAAATGCATATGATAGATTAAAGTCATTTCCCATTGCATGTTATATAAACAAAACACACCCCAAAATCATCCTTATTGGGAAACTGGTCCCTTTCTCCCCCGTCGGAGCCACCACACCAAATGGAAAAGGACTTGCTCTAAGGTCCAGACTCGGTGGTTTTCCCCCATGTTGTTGTAACAGAATTCCGAGGCCTCAACATTTTGGCGCTAGAAGGAGCGGAAATTATGAATTTCAAGAAGATATTATCAATATAAAAGTTAATCTAAGATTCTCTCTCCCTCTAGATCCCCTTCAACTTCCAGAATGTTAGCTAGATCTAAAACTTTAAGATCTGAATTTGAACATCCTTCTCCTAAGTCTCCTAGTGATACTCAACCCATACTGTCTCCTAATTTTCATCAAAATTCCCTTGAAGTTCAGTCGTTGATATAAAATTTAGAGAGTGTATCCATTGCTGCTAAAAATTTTAAAACTTCTCAATCGTTTGAGATTAGTGTTTCATCCTCTTTACAACCCAAAATAATATTAACTCGATTAGAACCTCAAAAGACAGGAATTCCTCCTTTTAAATTTCCCATCGATACTTCTCAAAGGAAGATAAAGAAGAATGAATCAAATTCAATCACCAATGAGGTATTATCTAATAATCCACCCCATTCACCTCCATTACCTCCACTCACTTCCACAACTTCTATTCCAACAATCAGTGTTACTTTAACTAGTTCCAAAACTCAGACTACTATTCCTTCAACTACTTCTAGCACTCAGCTTGCCTCTTCTTCAACTCAAACTCAATCAATCACATCCACCCAAGGTCCAATGGCAGGCCAAGTACCTTCACCAAATTTACGACCATGGAACAATCCAGGGGTTGTACAAATACCTGCTCCTCTTCATCCTCTACGAAAATACCCTGAAAGATGGTTACCTAAATTTATTCTTCATGATGGTCTTCCAGTTGAAGAACAAAATCATAATTACATGTTAGCCATTAATTTAAAGGAGGTAGTTGAAGAAGATTGTGTTGTAACATTATTTCCATATACTCTCACAGGATCTGCAGGATCCTACTATTTTTCATTACCTTCCCGCTCAATAACTAGCTAGAATATGTTCAAAGAACATTTTTTAGCTAATTTTGGAGATGATAGAACCACGACATCGCTCATCAATGATTTATCGAATCTAAAGGGTAAAATAGGGGAGAAAATAAAAGATTTTAATTCAAGATTTAATAAATTGCTCAATCAAATTCCTGCTACAGGAGTTCTTGGTGGAGAAGTTCAAATTGAGTGGTATGTTTCATCTCTCCCATCTAATATAGACATTTTTTTTATAGAGCATAATTGCCTACATTGGCAAAAAATATGAAGGAATCTTTAACTGTAGAGAAGCACATAATCTCTCTTGAAAAGAAGAATTCCCAAGAGGATAGGAAATCAGATAAAGTATCCTTTAAATATGATTCAAAAAAGAATCCATCGAAAGACCCTTTTGATGTAGAAGGTCTTCAAAAAGTTTTAAATACTATGAAAAATGAGATGGCAGATATCAAGAAAGAAGTTGTTGAAAGTTCTAGCTCAAAAAAGACTTTCAGACCCTTCAAGTAAAATCAGTCTTCTAATTCTCAATCACTGAATATCATAGCTAATGTTGAATCTAGTCAAGATACAGCTGAAGAACAAACAAAAGAAGAATAAACCGAGGTAGAAGAAGAAGTTGAATTAAATGGAATGTGGGATTTTATCCTATCAAATTAGGAACAACAAGAAGCTTTAACTGTGAGTACAAGGAGCAAGAATACCACTGAAGCAACGCAGCCAAATCAGAAACAGAAGAATTCAATGCATGCTAAAGATAAAACAATAAGTAAAAGGTATACATCTAAGGCTACACAAACTAACCCTGCCACTTCAGATGTTCTACCTACATCAAAGACAATGGTAGTCTCTAACACTATTGAGTATAATGTAGTTGAGGATATGAAAAAGACTAGGGCTAGTATTTCAATTCATGAACTTACTAAGCAAAAGAAGTAGCAGAAAATATTACTCAGAGATTTAAATACAGTTCCTGCTTCAGCCTTACCTGCTCCAGTAGTATTCCAAGCTGCTAATCAAATGGGTAAACCTCCTTCTCCTTCAAATAAAATAGATGCTAGAGATTTGATTATGATAGGTGACCGATCCATCTCTCATACTAATCCATTTCTTTTAACCTATGAGATCTATAATAAAAACATCCATAATTTTTTAATATACTTGGGGGCTTCCTCTAATATCATGAAAAAGTTAGTATGTGCTAAGTTGAACATAACTCCTTAGAGTTCTCCTATTAATATAGTACAACTTGATAGAACTAAAGTAGAGGTTGTAGGAGAAATAAATTATGTCTCTATCAGATTGTCATCAAACCCTAAGTTTGCTCAGATAATTGATATATTGGTGGTTGATATTCCTGAGTTTTACAGTTTAGTGTTAAGAAGAGACTAGTCTAAAAAAATTCATGGATATTTTGCAACAGACTGGTCACATATGTGGCTACCACACAGTGGAAAGCCAAATCAAATCCGGGTAGACCGAGAGAAATTCATGAAACATAGTCACTGATATATAAGGGATAAATGAGCTAGTAACATTCAATAATAATATTATTGGAAATTACTCTCTTGACAAAATTATTTCTTTGAAATTTTAACGCTCAACCATCACCCTTTTCCGATAATACAGTTATCTCTAAAATCAAGAATTTTTCCCACATAGACACTTCTAAATGTAAAATTTTTGGAGATACATTAGTAGTTAATTCTTTATTTTGGATTATTTATTTTGATGGTTCTAAATTAGAAGATGGTGCAAGAGATGGTTGTATTTTAATAAGCCTAGAAGGATAAAAAACCATGTTAGCTCACATACTTGAATTCGATTGCACAAACAATAGTAGAATACGAAGCACTAATCCAACGTTTGTACAAAGAAATTGATCTCGACATAAAATATTTGAAAGTCCTAGGAGATTCGGAAATCATTGTCAAACAAGTAATAAATACCATCCATTGTCATTCCAGACATTTAAATCATTACCAATCATTAGTCAAGGAATTGACCACTCATTTCTTAGCTTTCAATATTTCTTTCGTACCTAGAATACAAAATGCTAGTGCAGATTTATTGACCAATGTAGCATCGAAATTAATTCCATATCATGAATTTAGTCCTGATAGATTCCCCATTGAATTTATGTTTAGACCATCTGTTCCTGACAATATTGCCAATTGGATATTATTTAATAATTATTTAGATATCATATATTTCCTTACATCTGAAGGATCTTATGATAATCAAATTCTAGATGAAAGTAAACACGACACTCATATAAAGGATGAACTAGATGAAAATCCAATTCCTAAGTTAGTTGTAAAATTAGAAGACCTTTATGATCTAAAAGATAGGTTTAAAAGAGTTACTAACTCTAAAACTCAAAGTTTTGCCTTATGATTTAAGTTAGCAAGTCTTAGAACTGATGATAAACCTCAAAATGTCAATTTAGGTCTTGGTCTATCTTCTGATGAAATATTATCATTTTTCAAGTTATTAAGGATGTACAAAAGTGTTTTTTCTTTGGATTACATTGATCTTAAAACAGATTACACTTATGTTATTCAAAACACTATTCCTATGATTTCAGATGAGAAACTTATACAACAAAAGTTGAGGAAAATTCACCTGAATCTTGAAAATCAAATCAAAACAGAGCTGAATAAAATCCTCAAAGCAAATATCATCTTTCCAGTTAGACATTATAAATGGGCTTCAAATTTGGTTCTTGTCAGGAAGAAAAATGGTGATATTAGGATTTGTATTGATTTTAGGAATTTAAACAAAGCATGTCAAAAGGAAAATTTTCCATTACCAACCATGGAACAAGTACTTAAAATAGTAGTTGGTTCTGAACTTATGTCTTTTCTAGATGGATTTTCAGGATATAACCAAATCCTCGTACATCCATAAGACAGATAAAAGACTACATTCAAGACTAAGTGGGGAACTTATGCCTGTTGGGAAAAATACTGAGAGGGGGGGTGAATCAGTATTTAGAGCTTATAAAATAAATTCTACCTTTTCTTTGAGCAGATTTCCATATGCGGTTTTTATGAACGGAACTAGCATATGTACATGGAAATGCAGAAGGAAACTAGCGTATGCAGATTTAATTTTCCAGATTTAGATCAATTCTCTGAAGCAGTCTTATAAACAGATTTATCAGTTATGTATCAGATTAGATGTTAAGAGTAGTAAACAACAGAATAAAGCATCACACACATGAACATCAATATTTAATGTGGAAACCCAATTCGGGAGAAAACCACCACTGTTGTCATCTCAGTCTTCAATCTTTATTATATAGAAAACATTTTACAACATAGTACTAATGCAGACTCATATCAGTACGCAAGCTTCTACCTGCAGAAGGCTGTAACATTCTCTCATTTTCCAGCTACAACTGGAAGGGAGCTCCAACCCCCTGATTTTATTTACCAGCCTCTCCTGGAAGGGAGCTTCGAACCCCTGATTACACCACCAGATTCTACTGGCTGAAAGCTTCTACTTCCATACTGAAGGCTTCAACCCTCAGACCCACTGCAGACCACGTTTCATCAATTTTCATACTAGATCAAATAGCTTCAACACAAACCTTCACATAACATCCAAGACATACTTTTCCCAAAACTTTAAACAGAACAGTGAGACCACTGTAACCAGACAATCAGAAATGACCCAGACTTCAGAATAGATATGTAGATACAAACTCAACCCTGAACCTTCATTAATTCAAATAGCATACGCTACTTTTCTTTACTGAAGCTGCGTATATACGCGCTTTCCTGCACACCAACCTGCGTATACTTCTGTATATTTTATTCTTCAAAAAACCCTATATGCGCTTTTCATTAAGTAAACCCGCGTATACACGCGCTTTTGCTGAGACAAACTAGCGTATAGATCTGTAAATGGAAAACTTTGCAGAACAAACCAGATCTATAAAATTACCCAGATTTCTTCATTACCTTCAGCAGACTTTGTGCCAAATCTTCACCATTTCTTCTTCTGCAGATCATCTTAGAGATTCATCATCATCAGATCTAGAGATCTTGATCCATCATCAGATCTAGGGTGCATCATATATTCAGATCAATTAAGAACAGATTTCATCATGCAGATATTCCTTAAAGATATTTATTCACCAACAACCCCTACTCATGCACACCCTTGTACTATGTTCTGTTGGCAATATGATGCAGAGTGTTGTCCTTGATGGCAACCTACTTGATGAAGTTGATGGCAACCTATTTGATGAAGTTGTTCTTGATGGAAAGCTATTGTACTTGATGGAAACATACTTGATGACGTTGTCCTTGATGGAAACCTACTTGATGAATTAACAGGGAGATTGTTGGCAATGTGATACAATGTGTTGACTTTGATGGAACCTGCTTGATGAAGCTATCTTTGATGGAAACTGACTTGATGAGTTGTTAATGATGTAACTCTGATGTATCTACAGATCAGTTCAGAAGTAGCAGAAGAAAGAAATTTAGAAAGTGCCAGAATAATGTTAAACAAGGTATGTCACAAGGCATACACGGGTTTGTTAAGGATAAGTCGCATATGTACGTGGAAAAGTACGTGCCAAGTCGCATATGCATAATTGCGCTCTAATTTAATAAAACCAGGGGACATTACCATGGTATTGACCCATTGTATTGAGCGTTGGATTATCTATTTGATCCCGTCCAGGAATACCATTGGAAGTTGTGTGGTTTTGGCTCATGCTATTGAAAAAGGATAATCTATATAAGGAGAAGAAGATCATTGTGCAATAGGGTGCATGGGTCTGGCCCTTAATGAATACTTCACTCTGAATTTTATCTGTATGGTTGAACTCTGTTCTTAATCGATAGATCTGAATCTATGATGCACCTATGAAGATGATGAAGGTTCAAAATCTCTAGATCTGAAAATGATGAATCTCTAGGATGATCTGAAAAAAAGTAATAAAGACCTGGTGCAAATCTGTTGAAGAAATTGAAGAAATCTGGGTAAGTTCATGGATCTGGTCTATTCTGCAAATTTTATCTTTTATAGATCTATACGCAGGTTCATTTCGTGAAAAGCATGTGTATACGTGGATCTGCTTAAACAAAGGTGCGTATGGGCAGTTAGGGTTATTCTGAAAAATGCATAGATGTATACGCGGGTTCATTTTGTGAAAAGCGTGTGTGTACGTAGATCTGTTTAAACAAAGGCGCATATGGTATTTGAACTTATAGTTGCTCAAGGTTGAATTTGATTCTGTATATCTATTCTAAAGTCTGGGTTGTCTCTGATATTCTGGTTACAGTGGTTTCACTGTTCTGTTGGAAGCAATGGGCAAAGTATGATTGTTGATAAGTGAAGGGTTGTGTTGAAGTTGTTTTGATCCAGTTTGAAAATTGATGAAACATGGTCTGCAGTGGTGCTGAGGGTCGAAGCCTTTAGTAAGGGGGTAGTAGCTCCCTTCCAGTGATAGCTGGTAAACGAGAGCAGGGGGTAGTTGCTCCCTTCCAGGAGAGGCTGGTAAACGAGAGCAGGGGGTTGTAGCTCCCTTCCAGGAGAGGCTGGTAAACGAGAGAAGGTTGTAGCCTTCTGCAGGTGGGTGCCTGCATGCTGGTATGAGTCTGCGCCAGTACATTGTTGTAAGATTTTTTCTGTATAATAAATATTGAAGACTGAGACGACGGTAGCGGTGGTTTTCTCCCAAATTGGGTTTCCACCTAAAATCCTGGTGTTCATATGTGATTCTTATGTGTTTTTACTTATTCTGTTCTTATTGATGCTTACTAAACATCTAATTAATGAATGATGCAATAATATAAGATAATAAGAGATCTGAGCATACACGAGTTTCCTTAAGGATATCCACGTATATACGCTAGTTTTGTTCTGTAAAGTAGCGTATGGGTTTTTGAGAAAAGAAAAGTAAAAAGTTGATTCACAGATCAAGATACTAATTCAATCCCCCCCCTCTCAGTATCTTTCCCAACAATTGGTATCAGAGCAGGTCCTTCTGAAAAAGCTTAGCCGCTAGAAGGAAGATCAAGCAGGATGAGCAATCAAGAAGGAATGGCATCTATCAAGCCTCCGCTCTTTAATGGAAACAATTTAATCTTCTGGAAAATAAGGATGAGATCCTATCTTCAGTCTCTTGGAGCAGATGTATGGGCCATTTTTGAAGGAGGATATCAATATCCAGCTGCAGTTCCAACAGAACCAACAGAAAGGAAGAATTATGAATCAAATGCAAAGGCAGTCAATGCTCTAACTGGAAGTCTAGCTGAATCTGAATTCATCAAAGTCATGCAACTGAATACAGTGAAGGAAATGTGGGACAAAATCATTCTAAGTAATGAAGGTGATGCAAAGGTAAAAAGTGCAAAACTCCAAACTTTCAGAATTGAATATGAAAATTTAAAGATGCATAGTGATGAAAGTATTGCCAGTTTATTTTTATGTCTTGATGATGTTGTGAATCGTATGAGAAATCTGGGAGAAACAATAACTGAATTTACTTTGGTTGAGAAAATTTTAAGATCGCTAACGGCAAAATTTGAGTCAAAAGTTTCTGCTCTTGAAGAAAAACAGGATCTTCAAAATCTTACTATGGTGCAACTTCATGGCATACTAACTGCATATGAAATGAGAAGAGGAGGACCATCTGAAGTCAAAGAAGCCGTTTTTAGAGCTTCTACATAAGGGAAAGAAGTACAAGAAGCAGAAGGATCAGGATATATTTCAGAAGAAGATGAGGTAAACTTTGTAAAGAAACTTCAACTTGGTACAGGATGGTTTAGAGGTAAGATTCCTTTCAAATGTTTTGATTGTGGAAGAATTGGTCATTATGCTGCTAAGTGTCCTCATAAAGAAACACCTGCTAAAGGGAAGGAAGTAGAAAGAAGGAATAAGAACTGATCTAGCACTAAGAAGAGTTACTATACTCATGAAGACAGTGATGGGTTATCTGATAGTGAGGAAGAATGTGAACACGATTTTAGACTTCTCATGTCATTTGAAAAGGAATCTAAAGAAGAAAAGGATAATTTTGTGGATGCTCTAGAGGACAATGATTTTCTTGATGAAAACAATCAACTCAAAATATGCTTAGAAGAAAGTAAAATAATCATAGAAACTCTGAAAAATTAGATTGAAGAAGAAAAGAAACACAGGGAGAAAGCAGATTGTGAAGTGGTAAGTCTAAGAAAAGAATTTGAGAAAGTAAAGACTCTGAATCTTAAATTTGCTAAAGGATCTGAAACCTTAGATGAGATTATCAAGGTACAACATTCTCCTCTTATAAAAACAGGTCTTGGATACATTGGAGAATCCTCTCAGGCTTCAACACCAAACTATCCAAAAGTAGCCACAGCTAGTTTGCAACATTCTGCCACTCAGCAAGGGAATAAAGAATCTTTACATGTAAAGAAGGATCATCTCAATTCAAATAACACTAACAGGAATATATTTCAAAGAAACACCAATCAACAGGTAACTTCAAATAGAAGATTTCATGATCGCAGAAATTTCTTCTTCAATGGACAATGTTTCTCATGTCACAATTTTGGTCATAAAGTTGTTCAATGTGTTGCATATAAAACCATCATGACAATAGAAGCGAGAAAGAAAAGAATTGATATTGAAACAAAGAATAATACCTACAACAACTTTTATCCTCTTCTAAATGAAGTTGAATGTGATTATTGCAATAACTTTGGCCATGAAGAATCTGAATGCAGGAGCAAAGTTCAGCCAAAAGAGCAATTTCCTTCAAAATCCAAAGTATGGAAAAATAAGGAACTACAGGTTGAAAATTGTGGCATAGTGTTATTTGCAGAAGGAGAAGAAAATCAATGGTACATTGATAGCGGATGCTCAAGACACATGACAGGTGACAAAAACAAACTTCATGCATATAGTGCTCTAGAAAAGGAAAAGAAAGTTACTTTTGGAAATGATACTCCTGCTGTAATTAAAGGAAAAGGGTCTGTGTTTCTAAAAGAAAAGGTGAAGGCTAATGATGTCATGTATGTGGATGGATTAAGGCATAATTTGTTAAGTGTAAGTCAAATGTGTGATCAAGGAACTGAAGTTGTCTTTAGTTCAAAAGAATGTGTGGTTCGTGATCTTGATACAGGTAAAACAATTATAAGAGGAAAAAGAACTCCAAGCAATCTGTATGTATTGAAGAATTGCAAAGAACAATTTTACTTGAGTAAATCTTCAGAAAACTGGCTATGGCATAGAAGGTTGGGGCATCTAAGCTTCTCTCAAGTCAACAAATCAAGCAAACTTAATGTTGTTCGTGGTCTTCCCAATATTACTCTACCTAAAAGTATGATATGCAAATCTTGCCAATTCGGTAAGCAGACCAGAGTGCAGTTTAATGCCAAGGAAGGATCATCAAGTAGGCCTCTTGAACTCATTCATACTGACATATGTGGACCTATGAGGAAAAATTCACCTCATGGTGAACAATACTATATCTTATTTATTGATGATTTCTCTAGAATGTGTTGGATTGGGTTGCTTAAACACAAAGACGAAGCCTTTGAGAAATTTCAGATCTTCAAGGCTCTGGTTGAAAATGAATTAGATCTAAAACTCAAATGTCTTAGATCTGATCGAGGAGGAGAATATACTTCAGATGAATTCCTTGAATTTTGTGAACAACATGGCATAAAAAGACAGTTCTCTGTAGCTGGAACTCCACAACAAAATGGCGTAGCAGAAAGAATGAATAGAACAGTTCAACAAATGGCTAGAGCTATGCTTGATGATTCTGGAACACCTGACACATTTTGGGGAGAAGCAGCACATACAACGGTAAACATTCTCAACAAGGCACATGTTCGTGTAAATAGTGACAAAACTCCATATGAACTCTAGTATGGTAATTCTCCATCTGTGAAGCATTTTAGAGTTTTTGGAAGTAAATGCTTTATCAAAAATAATGATGAAAAACTTGGCAAGTTTGAACCTAGAGCAGATGAAGGAATACTTCTTGGTTACTCCTCCACGAGTAGAGCATATAAATGTTACAATAAAACACTTCGGAAGATTGTTGAATGCATTGATGTTGTTATTGATGAGTCTCCTACAGCCCTAAAAGAAGAAAAAAAACAACAAATGAAGATGATGGTGACTTATATCCTTCTACATCAAATTGAAATGATATAGATAGTGAACCCAATGAAGAACCTGAAGATGATCTATCTGAAAAAGCTCCATCTATATTTGTTCAAAAGAATAATCCAGAATCTCAAATTTTGGAAGATAAGGGATCAGGTGTACAAACAATAAGGAATCTTGTGGGATCTTCTAGCTATCTGGCATTTCTATCCACTATTGAACCACACAATGTCAATCAAGCTAGCAAATATGAATGTTGGGATCAAGCCATGAATGAAGAGCTTGATCAAATTGAAAAGAATCACACTTGGGAATTAGTACCAAGACCTCATAACAAAAATGTCAGTGGAACTAAATGGATATTCAAAAACAAATTAAATGAGAATGGGGATGTTGTAAGAAATAAAGCTAGACTTGTTTGCAAGGGATATACTCAACAAGAAGGTATAGACTTTGAAGAAACTTTTTCTCCTGTAGCTAGACTTGAAGCCATAAGAATGTTTCTTGCCTTTTCAAGTTTTCAACAAATTAAAGTTTATCAAATGGATGTTAAATCTACATTTCTCAATGGTGATCTAGAAGAAGAAGTTTATATAGAACAACCAGAAGGATTTATTTTGAGAAATGATGAAAATCTTGTTGGTAGACTTAAAAAGGCTCTATATGGTCTCAAACAAGCTCCAAGGGCATGGTATTATCGTCTTGACAAATATCTTCATCAACAAGGATTTTCAAAGGGGTCTGCTGATAGCAAATTATACACAAAAATTGAAAATGATAAACTATTGATTGTGGTTGTATATGTTGATGATATCATTTTTGGAAGTAATGAAGAATCTATGAGTCAGAAATTTGCTTCTGTCATGCAGCAAGAATTTGAAATGTCTTTACTTGGGGAACTAACATTCTTTCTTGGCTTGCAAGTGCATCAAACTGCAGATGGTATATTATTATCACAAGAAAAATACCTTAAGCAAATTCTGAAGAAGTATGGCATGGAAGAGTGCAAACCTGTAAGTACACCAATGATAACTGGATGTAATCTCAGTTCTCATGATGATTCTCCCGCGGTGAATCAACCAGAATACAGATCTATGATAGGAATTCTACTTTATCTCACTGGGACTAGACCAGACATTATGCATGCAGTTGGGATTGTTGGACGATTCCAAGCTAATCCAAAAGAGTCTCACCTTCAGGCTGTCAAAAGAATATTCAAATATCTACAAGGAACTCAAGACTTTGGACTATGGTATCAAAAGAATGCTGATCTTACTCTTCATGCTTACACTGATGCAGATTGGGCTGGAAATGTTGATGATCAGAAAAGCACTAGTGGTGGTGCATTCTATATGGGGCCCCAGTTAGTATCTTGGTTCAGCAAGAAGCAAAACTCTATTGCCTTATCTACAGCAAAAGTAGAATATGTAGCTGCCTCATCATGTTGCACTCAACTCCTTTGGATGATGCAAACGTTACAAGACTTCCAAATAAAATGTTCACCTCCTATCTCCATTATGTGTGATAATACAAGCGCCATCAGTATCTCAAAGAATCTTGTTATGCATTCCAAGACCAAGCACATTCCCATCAAGTATCACTTCTTACGTGAACAAGTGCTTGAACAAAAGGTGAAGTTGGAGTATGTTCCCTCCAAAGAACAAGTTGCTGATATATTTACCAAACCTCTGCCCAGGGAAGCGTTCGAATGTCTCAGACAGAAGCTGGGAGTAGTCTCTGCCATACAGAATATTAGATCTGCTTAATTTCAGAAGATTAAATTGGATACGTGGGTTTCCTGAAAGACAGTCGCGTATATACGCGAGTTTATACAAATAAAACCACGTACGGTTAGTTTCTGACAAATTTTACTTAGGGTCAGCATTCTTCAGCGCAGCTGCAGTGATGTTTAGTATCTCTGATGATGTTGCAGCTCTTATATTTCTGTTTCATTCTCTAATATTGGGTAAATATGCCTTGATTTTTGGCTGTTGAAAGTGTTCAGGTTGCACAAGCTAAAGAGGAGTCTTGGTCATATGGAAAGGATGCATTGGATGCACAGTTTCAGGGGGAGCATTAGCATTGCTGAATGTAATGCATTGTTGGCATTATGATGGTTCTGAAATATGATCTCTTTCTTAAAGTCCTTTTAGTCTTGGTTATAAAAAGTCATATTTGTAATTTTCTGAAAAGGTCATGTTGAGACCTATGATGTAAATTGTAATATTCAGTCATGTAAGGACTTGTTCAAATTTGTAAACCCACTTGGTTGGGTAGATGAGTCAAAATATGTAAACCCACTTGGTTGGGCACTTGAGTCATATGTAAATCCACTTGGTTGGATCTTTGATGTAACTATGAGTCCTTGGTGATCGGAAAGGTCATAGAGTCATAAAATATATGTTTGAAGATTCAACATGAACTCAGGGGGAGCATGGTAACTTCAGTACACATTAGATCTACAGAGCTCTTCTTTATACAAGGGAAGAAAAACCTTGTCTTGGTTTTGATCCGCCCTTTGCCTTTGATGTCAAAGGGGGAGAGTAACATGGTGTTTGAATAAGGGGAGAGTATGTGTTTTCATAATGGTTATAATCAATGTAACTATCTGTTGTGATGATCAAACACCATCATGGTTGCCATCAAGTCCAAAGGGGGAGATTGTTGGCAATACGATGTAGAGTGTTGTCCTTGATGGCAACCTACTTGATGAAGTTGATGGCAACCTATTTGATGAATTTGTTCTTGATGGAAACCTATTGTACTTGATGGAAACATACTTGATGACGTTGTCCTTGATGGAAACCTACTTGATGAATTAACGGGGAGATTGTTGGAAATGTGATACAATGTGTTGACTTTGATGGAACCTGCTTGATGAAGCTGTCCTTGATGGAAACTGACATGATGAGTTGTTAATGATGTAACTCTGATGTATCTATAGATCAGTTCAGAAGTAGCAGAAGAAAGAAATTCAGAAAGTGCCAGAATAATGTTAAACAAGGTATGTCACAAGGCATACACAGGTTTGTTAAGGATAAGTTGTGTATGTACGCGGAAAAGTACGTGCCAAGTCGCGTATGCATAATTGCGCTCTAATTTAATAAAACCAGGGAACATTACCATGGTATTGACCCATTGTATTGAGCGTTGGATTATCTATTTGATCCTGTCCAGGAATACCATCAGAAGTTGTGTGGTTTTGGCTCATGGTATTGAAAAAAGATAATCTATATAAGGAGAAGAAGATCATTGTGCAAGAGGGTGCATGGGTCTGGCCCTTAATGAATACTTCACTCTGAAGTTTATCTGTATGGTTGAACTCTATTCTTAATTGATAGATCTGAATCTATGATGCACCTATGAAGATGATGAAGGTTCAAAATCTCTAGATCTGGAAATGATGAATCTCTAGGATGATCTAAAAAGAAGTAATAAAGACCTGGCGCAAATCTGTTGAAGAAATTGAAGAAATCTGGGTAAGTTCATGGATCTGGTCTATTCTATAAAGTTTATCTTTTATAGATCTATACGCAGGTTCATTTCATGAAAAGCGTGTGTATACGCGGATCTGTTTAAACAAAGGCGCGTATGGGCAGTTAGGGTTATTCTGAAAAATGCACAGATGTATACGCAGGTTCATTTTGTGAAAAGCGCGTGTGTACGCGGATCTGTTTAAACAAAGGCGTGTATGGTATCTGAACTTATAGTTGCTCAAGGTTGAACGTGATTTTGCATATCTATTCTGAAGTCTGGGTTATCTCTGATATTCTGGTTACAGTGGTTTCACTGTTCTGTTGGAAGCAATGGGAAAAGTATGATTGTTGATAAGTGAAGGGTTGTGTTGAAGTTGTTTTGATCCAGTTTGAAAATTGATGAAACGTGGTCTGCAGTGGTGGTGAGGGTCGAAGCCTTCAGTAAGGGGGTAGTAGCTCCCTTCCAGTGATAGCTGGTAAACGAGAGCAGGGGGTAGTTGCTCCCTTCCAGGAGAGGCTGGTAAACGAGAGCAGAGGGTTGTAGCTCCCTTCCAGGAGAGGCTGGTAAATGAGAGAAGGTTGTAGCCTTCTGCAAGTGGGTGCCTGCATGCTGGTATGAGTCTGCACCAATACATTGTTGTAAGATGTTTCCTATATAATAAACATTGAAGACTGAGACGACGGCAGCGGTGGTTTTCTCCCAAATTGGGTTTCCACCTAAAATCCTGGTGTTCATATGTGATGCTTATGTCTGTTGATTTATTCTGTTCTTACTAGTGCTTACTAAACATATAATGAATGAATGATGCAATAATCTATGATAATAAGAGATCTGAGCATACGCGAGTTTCCTTAAGGATATCCGCATATATACGCTACTTTTGCTTTGTAAAGTAGCGTATGGGTTTTTGAGAAAAGAAAAGTAAAAAGTTGATTGACAGATCAAGATACTAATTCACCCCTCCCCCTCAGTATCTTTCACAACATGATCTTCTTCTCCTTATATAGATTTGGCCTTTACCAATACCATGAGTCAAAACCACACCACTGTTGATGGTATTCTTGGACAGAATCAATTAGACAATACAATGCTCAATACTGTGGGCTAATACCATGGTAATGCCCCTTGGTATCATAATTTTAGAGCGCAAAAGGGCATATGCGACTTTGAGGTTCTTTTCCGCATGTATACGCAACTTCACCTCATAAAAACTGCGTATATGCTAACCCTGAATGTATACGCGGGTTCCCTTCACAAAAGTAGAGTATATACGCAGGTTGCCTTCACAAAAGTAGCGTATACATTGTGACATATTATATTTATCATTTTTCTGGCACTTACTGGAATTCTTTTCTCTGTAGATACATCATTCTTACATCTTTAGCACATAGGTTGCTTATCATAGGCAACTCATCAAGTAGGTTTCCATCAAGGACAAATTCATCAAGTAGGTTTCCATCAAGGACAACACTCTGCATCATATTGCCAACAATGCCTATAAAAAGATGTCATTTGGGTTAATCAATGCAGGTGCCACTTTTCAAAAGAGCCATGGACACAACTTTTAGATGACTCATCAAAAAATCAGTGGTTATTTATCTGGATGACATTACATTATTTTCTTGACTAGCAACCAATAATGTGAATGACCTAAAGCAAGTATTTGAGTGATGTAAAAAGTATGGAATTTCATTAAACCCAAAGAAGTCATATTTTTCTTTAGATGAAGGAAAAGCTTTAGGATTCATTGTGTCAAAGAGAGTTATCTATATTGATCCTGAAAGAATTGAAGAGATTAAAAAAATTCATTTTCCTCATAACAAGAAAACTACGCAATCATTTCTTGGAGAGATAAATTTTGGAAAAATATTTGTCCCTAAATTTTCGCAAATAGTTTTACCTTTTCAAACCATGATTAAGAAAAAAATAGTCTTTAAATGGGGACATAACGAAAGAGAAGCATTTGATTTGATTAAACAATCCATTATCAATGCTCCATTCCTGATTACCCCCAATTTTCTTAATCCTTTTACTTCATATACATTCTCATCAGATACATCTTATGTTGTTGTTCTGACACAACTTAATGACCAACAAATTGAAGCACCAATATCATTTTTCAGATCCAATTTTCAAGGTGCGGAATTAAATTATTCATCTGTTTAGAAACAAGAGTTTGCTTCCTTTAAATCTATAAAGCATTCTAGGTAATTTCTCCTTAAAACTCACACCAAAATAATAGTTCCATTCTCTGTTGGAGACAACTATTGATGCAAAGAGAATTAGGAGAGAAAAGGGCTAACTAGGTTACTTCTTACAAGAATATGATGTAGAAATTAGACCTTCTAAAATTGTTAGAGGTCAAGGTCTTTGTAGAATGCTAACATGAGAATCCTATTTATCATCAGAGGAAGACACGGGTAATAATATGCAAATATCAGAGGTAAGCCTCAACGATGTGCAATATCAATACATTGATCTCAAGTTTTATTTTGAAAATGGATCTGCCCCAACTCAACTCAGTTATAAAAAAAAATGTGCTTTGAGACTAAAGGCCAATAAATATGAAATAATCAACGACGTATTATTGAGAAGAAGCTATGTTTCTCTGTTATTAATATGCTTAGAGAAAACTGAAGCGAAGAAAGTTTTACAGGAACTCCATGATGGACTAGCTGGAGGACATTTTGGAGGAAATACAACATCACATAAAATCTTGCATGCAGGTTACTATTGGCCTACTCTTTTCAAATACTCATGAATATGAAATAAAATGCAAATTTTGTCAAAGTGCATCTAAAAGAAAAAGGAAACCAGCCTTCCCATTATAGCTAGTTAATATCGAAAAACCATTTGAGCAATGGGGATTAGATATAATCGGTGAGATTGTTCCTAACTCTTCCAAACAACATAAATATATTATCACTGCTATAGATTATTTTACTAAATGGGTGGAATCAATTCCACTAAAGGTGGCCAACACTAATAATATTATTGAGTTCATTGATCAATTTATGATAACTAGGTTTGGCTTACCTACTGCTTTAATGTTCGATAATGCATCTTATTTCTCAGGAGATGCTATGATAGAATTTGCAATCGAAAGAGGTTTTAAACTTAAGTATTCCAAAAATTATTATCTGCAAGGAAATTGTTTAGTAGAATCGACAAATAAAAGCATTATTATAATCATCAAACGAACTGTTGATCAAAAGCAACGAAATTGGCACAAGTCATTAACATGTGCTCTTTGGGCAGAGCAAATAACTCAGAAAGCCTCCATTGGCACTTCTCCATTCAATCTTGTTTATGCAAAACAAGTTGTTCTTCCTACCAATGTAGTTATTCCTTCTCTTGCCTTAGTTCAATTTATTGATGAATCCCCTTCTTCTTCCTTGCAAGTAAGACAATTTCAAATTCTCAAGCTTGAAGAAGAAAGGGAAAAAGAGAAAGCTACTCATGCACATCATCAGAAAATGGTAAAAGCTTCATTTGATTCAACTTCTATCACTCCAAAAAACTTTCAAATTGGTGATCTGGTATTGAAATGGGACAAAGCACATGAGGAGAAAGGTAAACACGCAAAATTTCAAAGACTATGGCTAAGTCCATTTCAAATCATTAAGGAAATAGGCCCATAAACATTTTTATTGCAAGATCTATCAAGTAAAATAGATTCTTTACATGTCAATGGAAGATTTTAAAGAAATATTTTTCATAGGAGAAAACCCCTTCTATTCCCTGTATATTATTGTCTTTTCTTTTCCTTAGGAAAATAAAAGTTGGGTAGTATTGATTTTTGGATTTTCAAGTAAACATATCAGAATTTTTTTTTGATTTATTGCTTACAGAAATAAGAATTGTTAAGGAAGCAATCGAAATATTAGAATATCAAATAGATTCTATTTTACTGAAAGATGTTATTTCACTGAATTTATTTATTATCTGATGAACTCTCATCTTTATAAAGCATGGTTACTCTGTTATCAGTCAAGAAAAAAAAACTTTAACATAGTAAAGACTATTTTTACAGATAAGCAACATTCAAACTCAAAAAATTATCATCCAGAATCCTCAAAACGACTAGTTATTCACCCCATCCGGGAAAACTTATCAACTTTTAGAAATAAATTCAAAAAATTATCCTATAAATCTTAGAAGATAATAAGTCTCATCAAGAGCTTGTTTACCATGTTCATAGGGAAATAGTTGAACTGACATTACCAATACTGCCTACTAAAACAGGGTAATGACTAGAGATTATATCAAAAGGACAAGGGGTCTCATCAAGAGCTAGCTTGATCAGTTTAATTACAACCAGTGAATGGCATTATCAATATTTGGTTACCAAGCCAAGGCAATGGCTTTTAAGTCAATAAAAATACAATAGAAAATATTTACAAAAATGAAAGCAAGTTCCAAAAGAGATCAAGTATATAAATTTGGAATTTATTTTTGAAGATTGTAAGAAAGACTGGATGGGACAATGAATCATTTTTGGGTAAAAGGTAACCCTACCAAATGCTTAAATTGCCTATTGGATCAGAGGCTCTACCTGTGATAAAAGAGTATATATTTATAAAGCTAATCTGAAAGAGCCAATTGCTTCATCTTTTTGAGCCGAGTAAAGATTGATATAGATATTCATCCTTTTATTTTTAAAGAGGAATTCTTATGAATTATAATTAAGAGGGATTTATTTCTTCGTGAAATGTTATTTATTGAAATTGATTCCTACAACTATTTTTATTTTGAAAAAGTTTTTAGAAATTTCAAAAAACTAATCAAAGATATTTGGCTCTCCAAAGTGAATCGCCAATTGTTGTACTATACAACACCCCCCATTTATTTTCACTAAAAGGGCACCCTTTAAAATAAATAGGAAATTTATAAGCTTGATTTTATCTTAGCCTAAGTCTAAAACTTTAGGAAATAAAGTTTTTTCCCCTTTTCGCTTTGATCTCTAAGCACTAATCACAAATCAGATAAATTACAAGTGAAAAAAGTTAAAACATAATAAGTATTGCGAGCTGTGATATGTGCTATAACCTTTTTCGAGTCATATAAAACTCCCATTACAAATAGTTTAAAAACCACTTAAAAAAAAGAAATCGCATCGCGCCTTTTAAAAACAATAAACGTATGACAATTCGGTAAATGTTGCAATGAGTCAGACCTGATGATTTAATAAAGATATTATCATAAAACTCTAAAAATCTGATAAAGCGCATCAACATGATTTCTTAGTGCACTTCACATTTCGCAGGGAATAACCAAATGCAAGTTTTATTACCGTATGGAAATTTCTATTTGTGATTTGCGTATATCGCATTTCATGAATTTCATCAGTAACGAAAAACATTACTAATATCAATAGTTTTGAGTTGCGATATGTGATATTGATAGTTATTTCTCAAGTGTGCGAAATGATTCATATCTAATCAACCAGATATAAGATCTAACATCTTAATTTGATCGAATAAACATTTTAGTAAATGTGTGTAAGAGATTTGATAGGAATAATTATGGGTGATTAATGGCATTTAATGAAAGTGCGGTTTGAAATATTGATATCTACTTCGAGCATGTTTTAAATGATTGAACACTGGATTTTTCATTATATCATTTTAACTCTTTCCTTCTCTCCATTCATCTCAAATCTAAAGTTTTCTCCGTTCACTTGAATTCAAGAAACCTCTTAACAAAGTAAGGATAATAGGGATGAACAAGAAAGGCAAGGAAATTGCCCAAACATCAGCTATTGAAGAATCATACATATATGCCTTATTCTTAGAGATCACCTACGACAAATATTGCGGTAGTTTGTCATGGGAGGAAATGTACCAACTCTTCGAGAATGAAAATCCAAGGGTAATAACCAAAATTGCTACAACAGACGCGTCAGTTTCTTCAGACCCATCTTATTTCGACGTTTCATGCTCATTCCTTCATAAAGTAGCAATGAGAACAAAGATTCTCCGCTATATAGATATGGTTAAGTGGGTAATTGATCACCTGAACATAATAGATAGGAAATTTAAGAATTCAAAGGAAAATAATATTGGTTCATTCATGGTAGAAGATTTGAAGACAATGTACCACTTACCTATCCCACAACAGAACTATGGCAAAGATTTTTTCCAAATTTTTACAAAGAAACATACAAACCTAATGAAAGTTATAAAGGACTGGAGGGATGACCAAGGAAAGTTGAAATGGGAGAAACTTGATATGTACCCTATAATGGAATTACCTTTCCCTTATTGCAATGCTACTAGAATGTTGTGTAGATTTTTTGAAAAACCTGATACTACTAGGTTTTTTGTAGACTGGGTCTTGTTAATTGATGCAATTCTCAATTCTTTAATTCCAAATTGGGAAAATATCTTGCTTGATAATTTGGCTAGAAATATCATGGAGTATAGAAGTAAAATAAGTGTTTCCTCTACTGCCCTTTTACATGAGTGCCTATGTCATGGACACAATTTTCTTTTGTTAGAGTTTTCCTACCATGGGATGGAAATGGACATCCTAAGACCCCCCACAAATCCATATTTACCATAGAGCCCTTTGGGAGTCATATTTTCATTTACATTTTCAAAAAAAATTCCATAGATTCATGCTACCTATGCACTAGATTATATTCAATGAGAAAACCCCTAGGATTTCCAAAGAGGCTAGTATAGACATTTTTCCCATAGCTAGATGGTTTGCCGAAGAAATTTTCACCTATGTCAGAGTCTTCGGGAGTTATTGTTCTCCCCGCGTCTTGCCCTATTATGTTCTTGACAAGTTACTTGCTACAGAAATTGCTTACGAACTTGTAGTAAGTGGTATTTCGAAGCAACTCAAAGATTTCAAGAAGGCCATTTGGCCTAATTTCCCTTTGCAATGTGGTACTTTTGCACTTTTTGATATTGTTCATACATTCAAGGAAGTTTCAAATGTTAATTTATTGAATTTGGTTGTAATTCCAAAGTGGCCATATGACCCCAATGATGTGATTAATAATTTCACCACAGAGTTGAAGTTGAAGCCTTTCTTAAAAGAGATAGATAGATTGGATGATTTCTTTCAAGGCATTGAGAAATTCCCGGATGTACTAAAAAATGCATCCAATCAACTCAATCAAGATGAATTTGAAGCTTTCCAAACATATAGAAATAAGAGATTGGAAATAATTCCTTTGGATCATTATTGAATATTTCAACAGACGGATTCCAAGTATTAGCTTGGATAATGAAGCCAAAGACATGTCTGAAGATGAATCCCAAGAAAAATATAATCATGAGTCAGGGAAATCAGAAAATCAATCTTAGAATTCAGATCACTTTGATAATGAATCCGAAAACAGAAATGAGAGCCCAAAAAAGGTAATTGATAAAGTAATCAAAGAGATTGAAATGCAAGAGAAAGGAGGAATTAATGGAACTGGAGCATCTTCCCAAGAAATTTATCACAGCCAAAATAAACTTGATTAGGCAGAAAAATCTCATCCAAAGGATTTGAAAAACTAATGGGAAAAGTTTCCAAAAGCACTGCAAATGTCACAACCAAATCCTAATACTGATCAATCTACTAGTTTTCAAACACCAGAGCATTCTAATAAATTAGTGGAAACTGTAGTTCCGCTACAACATCTATCTCAAACTCATGATTGGGAGATCATTCCAACCTACCCTACAGAGCAGCTAGTTATACAAATTGAATAAATTCCTTCACTGGATGTCTTATACAGTCCTACAAATGGATGATACAGTTTAAAGTCTTACAAATGAATATGTTGACATTTTATGGAAGGATCCTCTAGGTGAGCCTACTAAACATTTAACCAAGTTGTCATAGTTTGCAGGGGCATATCCTACTGCCACTATTGACAAGGCCACTTAAGTTCAATTGTTATTGAAGAAAAGAGAAGACAAAATACAAGAGGTAGATAGGTTGTTAGAGCAATAAAAGTTTTGTTAGGTCCTCGTGATTTGTTAGATTAGCAAGACCAAATGTACAAGGTTAGCATCAAACCAGTCTTTAGAGTCCTAGGACCTAGCCTTCCTAGACTCAGAGAGGGTTCTCTCTATATTTGTATGAAAGATGTGAACTTGATTGATTTTAGAGTTTTGATTTTAGGCTAGTTATAAGGATTAGGGTTTGTTTGTTTGTTTGTTTGGTTGGTTGGGTGGGTTGTCAAGTAGAACAGATAGAGTAAGAGAGGTTTAGACCATTGGGATATGGATTATACAAAAGGTTTTGATAAGTACAATAATAGGTCAAGGGTGTCTTAAAGGGCAAGTATAACAAGGCCAAATGGATCTTCAAGGCTTATGTGAGTGAAGTTAACATTAATTTGTGAAGTAAGTAGGTTTAAAGGGAAATTAAGAATCCTTTAACATGTACTATAACAAGAAAAGTCTTTAAGAACACTATGCATAAAGAAATAACCAAAGATAGGGCATACAATTAGCTTATTTGACTAAACCCTAGAAATTAAACATCAAGACAATAGTTGAGCAAACCATAGAGAGCAACAAACTTGTAAATTCCCTAGTGATTTCACCTTCAGGCAAAGAAAACATTCAAGATAACATATAGTAATGATGAAAGAGAAGGGAAATCCTAAAATTCCTTAATCATACTACAAAGAACTTCAAAGAAACCATTCAAGATGGACAAAAGGATAGGGAAAACCATAAACCTCTTCAGTCAAACCCTATTTAGCAATACTTTGAAGTAAAGACCTCAAAAACTATGTTTAAGTCATACCAAAGGCAAGGCTAACCATAAACTACTTTAACATGGGCTCCATTAAATCATTTTTGAGATAAACAAGCTGAGTGGGCTTAGAGAGCAACTAAGAATTATCTAAACTGGTCTAGCAAAGGAAAACATACAAGCAATAGAAAGCAAACATAACTAAGGTGCCTCTCAACAACATTTCCTAGCCTAAACTTTCTATCCTATTGCATGAGAAAGATGAAAAAAACTAAAAAACATAAGAAAAAAAACACTAATTTAGAAGGACATCACCATTACCCATGTTCATGAATCGTTCAAGTGTGCTTGGCTCCATTGTCATCCAAATCAAAGCATTCATAACACTCCAAAGCCAATTTCTCCTCCACTCCAAGTCTATGAATTAAGTCCAACAATCGACCAACATGTACAATGAGGCCTCCATGCAGTATTTAACTAGCAAAGGAGGACCAAAACCCTAACTAGGGTTTCCAAAATGTCATTAATACATCATAAATGCCATTTTTGTCCAAAGAGACCATGCAAGGCCCAAGGCACAAAATATCTAACTTAATAAATGTAAAATAACTTCTAACATAAATTCTAAACTAAATAGGAGTGATTTGCCTTAAAATTCCTAAAAAATATCCTTTTTCAATAACTTTGTGTCTTTTGTTGACTTTGCAGGCAAGGGCATAGTGCGAAGGTCCAACGGTGCAACGCCTGCACTAGAAAAATTGTCTGTTTGGTAACCAAGATTTTGGAGTCCTTCCAGGTGTCCAAATGAGCTCCACGATAGCTCATTGGAAATCCTATCCTGCCTAGTTTCCAAATCTACCTTTACTTTTCCATTTGGTGTCCGTTTTCCTACCCAAAAATGCATTCTCCCAAGACTGCTCAGGGTGTAGCGCCAGCTTTGAAAATATGGCAAAAAGTTGATTTGTTTCATGTTTTTGGCACTTTTGGAGGACCAATTTTGCTCCAAATGAGATGAAACTTTGTGAGGGTGATTTCCATGGCCTAAGGATCCTAAAAATGTCAATTTTTCCTCCAATGGGTGCCCCAAAAAATAGCATAGCACCAGTGGCATTGCGCCTTTGGCCCTTCAAAACAGTCAAAATTTCAAAATCTTTAAAATTGTGCCAAAATTTGGATTTACCTTGCTAATTAGGTTTGGGATGCTTGTAGAGAAGCATCCACAAGGATGTCAAGTTTTTCTTTGTATTTTTCCTCCTTTTCTTTGGCTAAGGCTTTCCTCAATCCAATTGTCCTTGGCCTCTTCCTAGGAAGTTGTTCTTCCTCTTTTTCTTCAATGACCCTTTCCTTACCTTTGTCAAGCTATTTGGTTGATGTAGAAGGCATGGCCCCTTGCCTCTTTGAGGGCAGAAAAAAACATGCCTATTTCCCCTATGGTAGGTCAAAGGAATAGGTTCAATTTTACTAATCATAGTGCCACATGTCTCACTGCCATCATCATTGGTATCATCACTGCTTTCATGGCTACTCTCATGGCTGTTATCATGGCTCTCTTACCTACTTCCATCATCACTGCCAACATCATCACTACTATGTGCTTCACTGCCCTCACTATCATCATGGCTACTCTCTGCATCAATTCCCTCTGCCTCACCGACATCCCCCTTACTGTCATCATTTCTCTTTTCCTTGTTGCTTTCTTCTTCACTAACATCTTCCCCACTGATTTATTTTTCATTGTTTAATTCCTCACTGTTTTCTTCCTCATTTGCATCTGCATCCTTATTTCCTTCTTCTTCATTACCTGATTCATCATTGCTTGATTTCTCATTTCCCTCTATCTCACTATTTTATTCACCTTTGCTTGATGCATTAGTATTATGAGACGATGGTGAGGAATTGTGAGATGGTGAGGTAGATGAGTCATTATGTGGTGAGGGAAAGTGATTATATGAGAATGAGTGATAAGCTAACCACTTAATGACAACCCTTCTACTAACATGTTTATACTCTGTTTTTCCAACCTTGGAGTGTAAATGGAAATGAAATGAAAATATCGTGATGAAATGGAAGTTTAGGCTAATGAGGGAATGAATAAGTGAGGGTATAGGTAAATTAGGTTGAGTGAGAGGATAAAACACTTAGTGATAACCCCTAGTTGTGCAATCACTCTTTTTTTTTACTGACACTCTTCATAGGCAGAGGGAGAAAGGTTCAAACAATGATTTCAATCATGAAATGCGGGGTTTCATCTTAAGGTTCCATTTCATCCAATTTAAACCATCAAAATTTCTTGAAGATAGGTGTATGGCATGTGATTACCCTTATTATTTTCTTGGAGGACCTTTTACAAGAGATTGGGAGAAATTTGAAGTGATTTTAGTGTTTTGAGGTCATAGAAAACCTCTTTTTATAAGGGCGTGGTGCCAGTGCCAAGGGCACAGCGTCAAATCCTGAGCGCGCAATGCCATTGTGTGGAGGGCATTTGGAGGCCTTCCTAGTGTCACAATTGGGCCCAAGATATTTTTTTCAAAAGCTTATCATGTCTACTTTCCAAATATATATTTTTTTCACATATTGGAGTTGATTTGACCTGTCAAATGTTGAGTCTCCCTAGACTGGTCAAAAAGTGTTGAATGATGGTGTAGAAATGTAGAGTGCTAGTGCAGGAAAATTTTGGAGTCATTCCTTAAATTCAAATTAAACTCATGACAGCTCATTGGAAATATATTCCAGTATATTTATCATTCGACTCATAAAGCAAGTCATTTGGACACTCCAGCTATGAGAAAACCCGATTTTCCCAAGGTCACTCCAGAAGTGCAATAATTCTCCCGTGACACCTATTTTTTTGACATTGCTCTAAAACCATGAGAAATGTGTAAAATAAAAAGGAGGTTTTTATTCGTGTACCTATTTTGGAAACAAACCTCTATAATTTTTTTCAAATTCATCTCTGTTTGGTCAGAAACATAGTTTGAAGCAAAACTAGCCCTAGGTGTGGCAAATGATTTGTCCTTTGGAATAACTTCTTGGAAAATGATGGAGGCATGAGAAGTTCATTAGAAAATTTTAGGATATGATCATATAGTGGCATCTTCAAAGTCTTCTCTTGTTTCCACCATGGAGCTCAACTCATGCTTTTTACCTTTTCTGGCCATTTTCCGAAAACCCTAGATGTTTGGAGTGTTTTAAGACAATCATCAGTGTTGTCTTCTAAGTTCTCTATAGCCCTTTCAAGTTCATTCATTTCTATCCAGTTCACCTCACCTTTTTACCTATCTCATCAAAAATCTCTGACAGAATTTCTTCATGTTTGGCATTGTGTGTCTCCTTCAGGTCATTTCTACAAGTGGTTGATGTTTTGGCATTCAATTGGGTTATCAAGCTCAAAACCCTAGTTCTCTTTAAGACCAACTTGTTTTCCTTTATTCTGTTGTGAGTTGTCTTGACTTAGGAGTAGACCATCCACCTTACCAATACCTTCAACTGATGAAAATTTCAACACTCCTACAGAAGTGTTAAACTCTTTGCATTTACCTCTTGCAGACTTTGAGTTGATAGGGTAGTCTTCTTTGGAAACTTTCAGATCTTTCTTGGATAACCATGTGTTGATCTTGTATTACATCTGACCCACCTTCTAGCAAAGGAGAAACATTATTTGAAACACCAATGATGACCTTACAACCTATGAAACCCTAATGAACTAGTGGGAGGGTCCTTTGACCATGATATTGGATTTAGAATTGGCTTGGATGCTTTAAAAGAAAAACAAAGTATTTGTCAAAGTGTTGTATTGAAGAAACATCAATGCTTGAGGAACTTGGGGATCATGGAAAAGAGTTAGGCTATAAGTAACCCTAGATGTAAAGTGGAGTTATGGGCAAGGGAAAAACAGAGTAATGAGTTCATAGGTAGGAAAAAAAGATGGAGATGAGTGGCACAAGCCCATAAGGAGTCTTTTAGGAGTGGCAGGGTGACCATGTGTAATATCCCTTTTTCAGGAATATCAAGTTTCTATTCTAGAGATTGACTGCAGGGGCATTTACTGGATATTTCACCTTCGAAAAAGGATGAGATCCAGAGGCTACCTAGCCATCTGTAGATTCTGTCTATAGAGCTTGAATTATTTCTCCTTCAGGGGTTCAGCAATACATAAACATGAGCTAGAAAATAGCAATGAATGCATTAAAACCAAGAATTTTGGAAGATCTTCATAACCATTACATTAGATAATAGCATCAAAAAATGTATACAAGATCTTGAGGAAATGATCTCTCAAGTCAAACAATGCCTCCTCAATGAAACGTGTACATGAAATATAGAGAAATATTGCTATATAAAAGAGGCCCTGGCTATGACTGCACAATCCGTAAGGAGGAACTGCTGCAAAATTCCAATAATACATAGATATGACAATAATAGCTGAAATAAAGAAGGGGGAGCAAGATCTCAACCCCTGAAAACATACAATACGCAATCCTCAAGGGGATTGGCTAAAATATACACAAAATGGCAGATCTGCAGAAATGCCAAAGTTGCTGAGCAATAGCTGCAACTCAAAACTGGAAATGGATGTAGATAGCTGATGATGCTGAAATAGATGGATGAATCTCATCCAAAGGATCTCTAGAGTGAAAGGCTGGTCTTCTCACCTAAGATCTCACCCTCTAAACATGTGGAGCAAGTATCCACTGCAAACACACTTAGAAATAACACAATCTACATAAGGGACTACACTGTTGGTGAAGAGAAAGGCTTGGCCTTGATGCCAAAGTCTGCAATAAGCTCTGGGATATCTCCAATCTGATATCTCAAAGGGAAGAGAGGCTCCTCCTCTAAAAATAGCTGATGGAAGTGATGTAGTGAATCCTCACTGCAACACCCAGCAACACAGCATTAGTCTACTGCAGAAATAATGCTGTCTTGATGGAGGATGCTTGGCCTCAAGCCTGGATGTGAGGAAAATATGAGCGATCCCTCAAGAGACTTTTCAAGAAGGTGGAAGAATCCTAAACAGGAATTCCTCCTGGAAATTCTTGCTAAACAACAGAGAATGCACAATTGTTTGAATAGACAATGAAACCAATAATCCATAGCATGAGAAACAATGGTTGCCTTGCCCTCCTTTTAAATAAGAAAATCTCTCTCTCCATGGGCCCCATCCAGTAGGGTTTCCTCCACCAAATATCCTCTTCCTCATTCACACTGTGCTGGCTTCCTAAGTAAGCCACTCTTCCTATGGCAGCACTATCGACTTGGTCAAACATGACATTGCCTTCATGAATTTTCCCCTTTTTATAGTTGAGGGTGAAAAATGAAGCTACTATGATGATCCCCTTTCACATCATGAGGGATTTTATTCATGTATTAAATAATAATGGGTCCCTTAACCCATTTATTTAGCTGAAATTTGATGAAAGAAAAATTTTAATGTTCCATTTAGCCATGTGCTAAAATGGGAACATTACAGTCCTCCCCTCCCAAATGTTGCTTGTCCTCAACCAACTGCAAGGATAGAACTGAAGAATCTCCACCCAAGGCATGGAGTCTGAAATATTTTAAGAAATACCTTCCTCATGTAGATCCTCCATCCCCCAAGCAATTATCCATAAAAAGTGAGTTACCCCCCAACATGGCAACTCCTGACAATCATCTTCCACCTTTGGCCCTGGCAATATAGGTGGGTTGAAAATATGATCTTGGTAGACAAAATAGCCTACCCCACGCCGTCCTCCTCTCCACTTAGGATAAGTGCAGAGTATATGCTGATATTGGGCTACAATAATGTTGCCCTCAAATGGAAAAATGACGACTAGATCTCTAAGGATCTCTTCTCCAGCGTTATGAAACATGTTGTCCCAATCCATCTCATATGTGATGAGTTGGAAGTAATCATCATATGGCATTTAATAAAGCATATGGCCGACCTCAAATGGAAACAAGTGTTCTGCTGTAGTGGCCACATGTCCTCTCATGTTCCCATTAGAATATCCAATGCAAATAATGTGGGAGATCTCTCCCCTAAGGGACACATCCAACCAATGTGCCATTCCCCCAATCATGCTCTCAACAAATACAAAGACAACAACAACATAATGAACCATAATGAGAACCATGCTTACTATCCTACTCTCCTCAAATGTATGGAGGAAGTGCATGATGTATGGTGCAAGGTGAGCATGTCCTCCAAAATACGTTTCCTCCCCAAGTCCTCCTAGGGAGTGGTCACCAATAGTGATGATGGCCTCAAGTAGACCATGGGATCTAGAAAAAAGAATTCTCCTCCTTGGAGCAACATCTTGTAAAAATATGGTAAAGGGATGAATATACAAATCATCATGTAAATAAACTATACCCTTACCATAAGTTATGTTAATGCAAATGGAGTGGCTCAAAAATGAGTCTCCTCTCATCCTCAAAGAGAAAAGAGGTGGTTGTGCTAACTCCTCCGAAGATTTATGTATCTCCTCCATATGCACATGATCTATGCATCTCCTCATATGCTGATCTGTCAATATCATGCAAGCAAGATGATCCTAAGAATATTCCACCGTCAACCTAGAGCTCCCACATGGATCTATCCTCCATATTGACAACGTTGATGACTCCTCATGAAGGATATTTGTCACATGGTCATCTTCTTCTTTGAAATCTCCTATGCCAAAGATGCAAGTTGGAAGGCTGCTATCCTTCCCCTGCTCCTTCTGCCACAACGCAGAATATGAAATGAGAGTGGGCAAAAATGATGTTGAGAGAGTGTGTCTCTCCTCCCTGAGTCCACCCAAGACTCTCAGCACTGTAAAGTTGTCTCCCAAGGTCTCCACCCTCCTAAAATCAATGAATGGTGCCTCAACAGGTGAAGCATCTCTCATCATCTGCTAATCTAGTGGTTTCCCAGGCGAAATGCCTCCATG